>CABHPR010109574.1:22398-39925 GCA_902168415.1 Peromyscus melanophrys
AGAAGAAGAAGAAGAAGAAGAAGAAGAAGAAGAAGAAGAAGAAGAAGAAGAAGAAGAAGAAGAAGAAGAAGAAGAAGAAGAAGAAAAGGCTGGGTGTGGTGGCGTAGCACTTTAATCCCAGCACTTGGGAGGCAGAGGCAGATGGCTCTGTGAGTTCGAGTTCAAGGCCAACCTGGTCTACAGATCAAGTTCCAGGACAACCAGAGCTACATAGAAACAGAGCTACATAGAAAAAAACTCTTGTCTCAAAAAAGAAAAAAGGAAAGAAAAGGAAAAAAAAAATAAGGTGGAGGTAGGAAGATCAGGAATTCAAGGTCATCCTTGGCTACATACTAAGTTCCAGGCCAGTTTGGGCTACATGAAAATCAGTCTCAAAAAACAAGCAACTGTCTACTGAGAGAGATCATCTGGTAAAAGCACTTGCCTCCAATCCTGATGACCTGAGTTTGATCCCTGGGACCCATATGGTAGAAGGAGAGAAACCTACTCCTACACATTGTCCTCTGACCTCTACATGCTTACTGTGGCACTCAAGTTCACACACATGTATATACAAACAAATTTTAAAAATTAGACAAAATGAAGTTTAAAAATTATTTTATGGGTATGGATATTTTGCTTGCATGTAGACCCAACTCCTGAAAGTTGTCCTTTGGGGCTGGAGAAATGGCTCAGTGGTTAAGGGTGCCAGGCTCGCACATGGTGCACACACATAGATGTAGGCAAAACATTTATACACAGAAAATAAAAAATAAATCTAAAACAACAACAAAAGGTGGGTAGGACCAGGCATGGTGGTACATACCTTTAATCCCAGAACCCAAGAGGCAGGAAGCAGGTGAATCTCTATGAGTTAGAGACTAGCCTGGTCTCCATAAAGAGTTCCAGGCCAGCCAGGGCTACACAGTGAGATCCTGTGTTGAAACAAGCAAAAATGAGATGGATGGGGCTGGCAAGATGGCTCAGTGGGTAAAAGTCTTTGCCATACAAGCCTAGTACCTTGAATTTGGTCACTGGATCCCACATAAAGCTGGAAGGAAAGAAGTGACTCCATACGCTGTCTCTGACTTCCTGCATGTGCACATGCACACACACATAACAATAAAGTTAAAAAAATATTTTTAATTAAAAAAGAAGACAGCAAAAGAAGAAAACATTTGACATTGACCTTTGACCTCCCCTAACATGCACACTTATGCACATACATCTGCACATGGGATTATACATTCTACACGCACATACCATAAATGCACAATACACACAAATTAAAATAGGGTACCACAAGGTTGGCAAAATGGCTCAGTGATTAAAAGCACTTGCTGTATTCTCAGAGGACCTGGGTTCAGTTCCCAGATCTTACATGGTGGATGGCTCCCAACTGTCCATAACTCCAGTTTCGGGGGATCTGATACTCTCTTCTGGACTCTTAGAACACCAGGCAGGAACATGGTGCACACAAATACATTCAGGAGAAACACTCATATATGTAAATAAAAATAATCTTTAGAAAAATAAGATCCCACAGTAAAAGTTGATGTGGAGTGCATTGCTTTGGCTAGCAATGTAAGGGAAGACCACTTTGAGGACAGGACATCTGAACTGAGACTCAAAGGAAGGGAAGGTGTAGATAAAGATCTGGGGAAAGGAGCATTCTAGGGAGAGGGAAATAGAATGGTCCTGAGGCCTCTCTGATCCTGTTCGCTGACGAAAGGCGGAAGCAGAGGTAGAAGGATGGGTGTGTGTGAAAGAGAGTTGTTAGAAGAAGGTTCCGTGAGAGGCACAGAGGAGACCTTTATGACCAGGCCTCCACTTACCGCTCCTCACCTTCTGGCACTTTCAGCTACTTGCACTCTACTTTTTAGGCAAACGTGAACTGTTTTGTTCTTCAAACAAACTGTTCTCTTTTTATATGAATAAGTTTTGTGCAGATTGTTCCCTCAAGCTGGGATTCATAGCTATAACCATTCTCTCCTTTTTTTTCCCCCAGTAATAGAATTTTGTAGTTCAGCATGGTGGTGCACACCTTTAATTCCAGCACTCTGGGGGCAAAGGCAGAAGGATCTTTATGAGTCGAGGCCAGTCTGGTTCCAGGATAGCCAGAGTTACATAAAGAGACCATGTCAAAATAAAATTAAAAAAAAATTTTTTTTGGCAGGGCGTATAGAGATAGTCTCCTATCTGATATGTACTGCTACATGAGAGGAAAAAAGGAGTTTTTTCTGTCTTTGTGTGTGTGTGTGTATGTGTGTGTGTGTGTGTGTGTGTGTGTGTGTGTGTGTGTGTGTGTTTCGATACAGGGTTTCTCTGTGTAGTTTTGGTGCCTGTCCTGGATCTCTCTCTGTAGACCAGGCTGGCCTCGAACTCACAGAGATCCACCTGGCTCTGCCTCCCAAGTGCTGGGATTAAAAGCGTGTGCCACCACCGCCCGGCTGAGTTTCTGTCTTTTCGACACACTGTTCTCTCTCTTTCTTTCTGTTTTTGTAGACTTGGTCTTTCTGTGTATCTCAGGCTGACATCAGGCTCATGACCCCCTGCTTGAATCTCTTGAATGATTACAAGTGTGTACCACTGTACTTAGCTTGGATATTTTATAATAGCTTGGCCTCTATTCTTTCTTTGGTCTGGTAAATTCTTCCTCTTTTCCTTCATTTCTTTCTTTCTTTTATTTTCTCTTTCAGATAGGGTTTTACTCTGCACCCCAGGCTGTCCTTGAATTCAGTCCTCATGCCTCAGTCTCCTGATTGCTGTGGTTACAGGTAGGTACTATCATGTTTGACTTGCTTTGTGAATTCTTATTTTTATCTGTCAAGACCAAGATCTAAGTACCACTTTTCCTGTGCTCCCCAAGGGAGTTTCTTCCCTTCATTTAACTCTCACTCAAATGTCTCCAGCGGGTAACTTTTTCTGTGTCTTTACTGTGCTTTGTATTTATAGCTATCCTAGTAGTCTACTCAATGACCACTGACTAGGAGGCTGATAAAATGTCACACTGTGGGTAACGGAGGAGTTTGTAGTCTACAAGAAAAGACATGCCTGGGATAAGATAATTGGGTCATAATATAGCCTCTGTGAGAAGTGAGCTGGAGGGCAGTACAGCCATCCCTCATTCTTCCTTTCTTCTCAACTCCCATGTGCAGTTCTATGAAAAAAAAACAAGGAATGGAGAAGTCTGGATAACCCAGATCTTAAGAAACTAACAAATGGGAATGAGAGCAGAAGTTAGGTAGTAGCAGGACAGCAGTTATAGTTAAACTCACCTTAAAGAGGCACTTTCCTGTTCCATCAGGACAGAAGGAGTTATTGCTCTTGGAAGCCCATATCATTTACTGAATGTGGTCACTATTGGAGATGGCGAAACCTCCTTGGAAGTTTCTGCCACAGCAGATGAAAAGTTGTAGAGCTGCAAGATGACCAACCATTGAAGGACTTATTCTTGACTTGAGAATCCCTGGAGAGTTAATTCCTACAAGTAGGGAAGGTTATGTTCAAGTTGGAATAACTTTGGCTTAAAAAAAATGTTGTTAAATAGTCTGAGTTAGTTGCAGAGAAATGGGTCAAGGATATGTAGGCTATATGTTGAAAGTTCTATCTGGAATTTAAAAAAAACATATTTTATGTTAATTGTGTGTATGTTTGTGTTGAAGTATATACACTATATACACATAAGTGCAGGTGCCTGTAGAGACCAGAGAAGTATGTTTGATCCTCTGGAGCTGGAGTTATGGACCATTTTGAGTTGCTTGATGGTACATATTCTTAAGAGGTGAATCATCTCTCAGCTCCTACCTGAGGTTATTAGAAGGTTGCTGAAGATTACATTTGGTCCATGAACTCTTTACTACTTCTAGAAAGAAAGCAAGTCAATATTGAAGACAATAACGAAGATAATATTGGGTAATTTGCACATGGATGTAGATGTAGGCTTCTGGTAGCTTTTGTGAATTATAAGATTTATAAAAACTGAAGACACTGTGAAAACTTGGAGTGTGTCTTTGAACAGACAAAGAGAACTTAGCTAGGTCTTTAGGAGGGAAGAAAGTGTAGCCTTACTCGAGTTTACCAAGCATGCCAACTAGTCTGCAGTCCAAGGAAGTACAACAGGGGGCAGAGATGCCAGTGTTGGAGGTTGTTAGAGCTTCTCCCGTTTGTAACGAGGCTTTGGATGTTGTTAGAGCGTCTCCCGTTTGTAACGAGGCTTTGTGTTTCATTGTTCATCAGAGGCCTTCACACTCTTTGAACTTGCCAGTTGTGGCACCTTACAACCTTGATACAAGATTTTCACTAAAACCTGAGTTTTATGTTTGAAAAATATCATACTCTAGCCAGGCAGTGGTGGTGTACAGGCAGATCTCTGAGTTTGAGGCCAGCCTGGTCTACACAGCAAGTTCCAGGACAGGCAGAGTAACACAGAAAAGCCCTGTCTTGAAAAATAAATAAACAGAAACCATATTCTTTCTTGCATATAAATTAAGAGTATATCACAAAACATAAAATGTTAGTTTCTCATTGTCAGTGATTCAAGAAAACAAAGCTGCGAGCCTGTGAGCGTTTGAATGGAAATGACGACCCTATATGCTCGTAGGGACGGGCACTACTGGGAGGTGTGGCCTTGTTGAGGTTAAGTGTGGCACTGTTGGAGGAAGTGTGTCACTGGCGGTGGGCTTTGAGGTCTCAGAAGCTCAAGTCAGGCCTAGTCTGTCTCAGTCTTGACAGATTCCTGCTGCTTGCAGATCCACATGTAGAACTATCAGCTCCTTCTCCAGCACCATGTCTGCCTGCATGCCATCAAGCTTCTCACCATAATAATAATGAACTAAACTTCTGAACCGTAAGCCAGCCCCAATTAAATGCTTTCCTTTATATGAGTTGCCATGGTTATGGTATCTCATCATAGCAATAAAACCCTAACTAAGACAGAACCCTTGGTGGATCTGGGATCAGGACACCTGTGTGTGGGCTGGTGGTCAAAAGCCAGGCTCAGAGTTGGGCAGTGGTGGCACATGCCTTTAATTCCAGCACTCAGGAGGCAGAGCCAGTAGGATCTCTGTGAGTTCGAGGCCAGCCTGGTCTACAGAGGGAGATCCAGGATAGGCACCAAAATAACACAGAAAAACCCTGTCTCAAAACAAAAACAAAACAAACAAACAAACAAACAAAAAGAGTCAGACTCAGGAGGATACCGATTGGCAGTCTCTAGCAGGAGGTAAAATATCATTAAAAAAATTTAACCTCTGCCCAGGTGGTGATGTCACATGTCTTTAATCCCAGCACTCAGGAGGCAGAGGCAGGTAGATCTCTGTAAATTCAAGGCCAGCCTGGTCTACAGAGTGAGTTCCAGGATAGGCTCCAAAGCTACAGAGAGAAACCCTGTCTTGAAAAACCAAATAAATAAATGAATGAATGAATAAATAAATAAATAAATAAATAAAAACTAATCTTTATGTGTATTGGTGTTTTGCCTGAACATATGTCTGTGCATTGCTTCAGAGGCCAGAAGAGGGCCTTGTACCCCTCTGGGGCTGCAGTTACAGACAGTTGTGAGCAGACATGGGAATGCTAGAGATGGAATTTAGGTCCTCTGGAAGGGCAACCAGTTCCTTAACCACCAAGCCATCTCTCCAGTCCATGATAGTGTGTAAGCTATATTCTTGAATGTGTTCAGCGTGCTAAAAACACACAGTAGCCCCAGACTAGTCATTGGTCTGATTGCTGAGGACAGGTGAGAGGAAAGGCCATTCAGTTAACCTATAAACTTGGGAGGACCTGAAAGTTGATGGTATTTGGGGGAAAAGTCACTCACAGTATGAGGAAAGAGATTCCTTGCTCGGGGCCTTCTGAGATGCTTAGAGTGATGAGCACCAGATATGCAGTGTGATGGCGGAGCCTCTTTTGTGGCCAGGGGAAGTTTCAAGGTCTCAGTGTTAGCTGGCCAAGTGTTGCATGCTCTGACATAGCCAGAGAAGGGAGAATTATAACCACAGGGCTATCTGGGTACTCTGCTGTGTCAGGGAGTGAGGATAAATATATCTACATATGATATGATACATATGATACATATGATACATATGATCTACATATGATATGGATAACTCTTATGGAGGCAGAAGGTACAAAAGCCAGAAGGTCCAGTAGTCAAAGGTCCAGTCGATAGGAATTAGATCCTGTCTATAACACAGAGTATTAGATCTGTTCTAGAATAAAGTTTGGGGGAAAGTTCCAGCTGCCAGGATGGTTGTCTAAACAACCCAATTGTTGAAAATAAACATCAGGAAAGGAGAAGGAAAGATCAGACCATGGGGTAAAGAAAACTAGTCCCTGCCGTGTGCCCGTAGTTCCAGCTGCTCAGGAGGCTGAGGCCATAGGTTCTTTTGAACCCAGGAATTCAGAACCAGGCTGGTCAACACAGTGAGACACCAGCTCTTAAAACTGTTAATAAAAAGAGCAGGCAATGATGGGACATGCCTTTAATCCCAGCCTTGGAAGTTAGGGGCAGGCGGATCTCTGAGTTTCAGGCCAGCCTGGTCTACAGAGAGAGTTCCAGGACAGGCTCCAAAGCTACACAAAGACACCCTGTCTCGAAAAACAAAAACAACAAAAAACAAACAAAAACACACAAAACAAGAACAACTAATAAAAAGGAAGGCAAAAATCAGTCAACCGAAGTGATTGTAGATGTCCATCAAGGATTCTGATGATTTATAACTTTTTTTTCCAAGAGAGTTTTCTCTGTGTAGCCCTGGCTGTCTGGAAATTGCTTTGTAGACCAGGCTGGCTTTGAACTCAGAGATCTGCCTGACTCTGCCTCCTGAGTGCTGGGATTAAAGATGTGTGCCACCACTGCCTGGTTCAGTGGATCTTTTCTTTTTTCTTTCTTTTTTTTTTTTTTAAATTTTTCGAGACAGGGTTTCTCTGTGTAGCTTTGCGCCTTTTCTGGAACTCACTTGGTAGCCTAGGCTGGCCTCGAACTCACAGAGATCCGCCTGCCTCTGCCTCCCGAGTGCTGGGATTAAAGGCGTGCGCCACCACCGCCCGGCATCAGTGGATCTTTTCAAACGTTTAATTTTATTATTTTATTTATGTGTGTAGGTGTCTGCAGAGTCCATCAGATCCCTTGAATCTGGAGTTATAGGCATTTGTGAAATGTTAGGATCTGAACTCTGGCCCTCTGATAGGGCAATGAGCACTCTTAACCAATGAGCTATCTCTCTAGCCCTTAATAGTGGATCTAATATTAGATCTCTAAGTTCTGGGGCAGAAGCATGAGAATAGAAACTTTAGAATAGAAACTAAAACACTGGGGTGGTGGTGTAGCTTAGTTGATAGACTGTTTACTTACTATGAAGCAGCCATAAGTTTAATCTCTAATACTTCATAAAGCCATCACAGGGAATAGAGAGAGATGGCTTAATTGGTAAAGTACTTGCCACACAAACATGAAGACTCCAGGACTCATGTAAAATCTGGGTGCAGCATCACAATCTATAACCCCAGTGCTGGAAATGGGTGCCCAGAGATAGGTGGAGTCTTAGAGCTCACTGGCCAGACAGTCTAGTTGAACTGGTGAGCTCTAGGTTCAGGTAGAGATACTATTTCAAAAAATAAGGTAGAGAGCAATATAGGGGCACATCAGATGTCAATCTCTAGCCTCCATTGGCATGTGTACCTACAGGCACAGGTACATACACACATACTAAAAACATTCGGTGTAGTGGCATATACCCATTAATTATCCCAGTACTTAGGAGGTAGAAGCAGGAAGATCAGAAATTCAAAGTCATCTTTGGCTACATAGCAAGTTCCAGAGTAACTTGGGATGTCTGAGATCATATCTTTTAAAAAAAAAAAATGAGAGAAAGAAAGAAAAGCTGGGTGGTGGTGGCACGTGCCTTTTTTTTTTAAATTTAGCTTCTTTATTGACTCTTTGGGAGTTACGCCTTTCATCCCAGCACTCAGGAGGCAGAGGCAGGCAGATCTCTGTGAGTTCTAGGCCAACCAGGTCTATAGAGTAAGTTCCAGGACAGCCAAATCTACACAGAGAAACCCTGTCTCGAAAAACAACAACAAAAACCAACCAACCAACCAAACAAACAAACAGAAACACCAAACAGTGAAGGAGGTTGTGGGTAAGCAGGACTTCCAACTAAAAGGAGACTCCAGTTATAGCGTTCAAGGTTGAAACACATCAAAGGAAAAGGGCAAAGGATGGGCTTGGAGCTTTAGCTATGTTTAGCTCTCACAAGAGGAGGCCCCAGCCAGGAAAAGAGAATCCAGGGAAGAGGCTGGCAGCCAGAAAACTGCCAGCTTCTAAGAGGCTGCCGTTGTTGCCACTGTTTTAAAGACAGTCTTGCTATTTAGCTCCAGACTGCTTCAAATTTGTGATCTTCCTTCTCCAGCCCCTCAGGTGCTGAGATTATAAGCATGTACCGCTAAGTCCATTTTCCTGAAGTTTTTAATGGAAAAATTTATATGAAGAAAGCACTCAAGCCATCTCCCATCACAGAGGAAGATAGGGCCAGATTTAAGCTTCGCAATGATTATGAGCCTTGGATGTCCTACGCAGCTTTTAAAGATGAGGGGTGAAACATCTGTGGCTACAGACCTTGATGGTTCTCAGGAGAGGTGGGTGCATTGGTGGGGATCAAGGCCAAACTGTAAACTGTTTAAAGAATAGAGGAAGAGGGTATCTGAATGATCTAACTTCATCCGGGTATAGAGGCCACAGAAAAACAAAGGAAGGAAAAGCCCAACATTTCCATTCTCTCTGCTCCCACACAGGTCCTCTAACTTAAAGCTTTAGTAAAGCTTTAGTTTGGTGAATCGTTCAAAGTTCAAAATGTACAAAGAGAAGCTATCACTCACAGAAAGACCAAGACAACAGTCTTCCTCTCTTCCTCCTTCTCTCTCTCTCTCTCTCTCTCTCTCTCTCTCTCTCTCTCTCTCTCTCTTTTCTCTCTCTTCTTTGTTGTTGTTCCAAGAATGGAATGTGACTCAAGGAAAGCAACACAAGATATAGTTTGGGAACTCAGACTCTAAGAGTAACCCTGGAAGTCTGTATTAACCAAAAGGAATAGATTTTTTTTTTCCCCGTGAGGAAATGGTTTATTATAATAGAGAGACAGAGAGAAGATAGGAAAGAGGGAGATAAAAGAGAAAGAGAGGGAAAGAGAGAGAGAGATTGAGGGATGCAAACCTTCTTGGAGTGGAGAGAGAGAGAGCAGGAATGGATTTTGAAACGGATTTCCATAGACTAACTTTATTGTCTCTGGGTTCTCTACACCACAGATTCTATTTTTAATTTTATGTGTGTGAATGTTTTGCCTGCATGTATATATGTATGCCTGTTGCCTGCAGAGGTCAGAAGAGAGCATCAGTACCCCCAGAACATAGTTGTGAGCCACTATGTGGGTGCTAAGAATTGAACCTGGGTCTTTAGTAATCGCAACAAGCACTCTAAAGTGCCAAGCCATCTCTCCAGGCCCTTGATTCCTTTTTCTTATTATTATATACATTTATTATGTAATGATTAAATGCTGTGGGGTCATGCCAGGGTTAGAGAACAACTTGAGTTGTTTCTCTTCTTCTGCAGGAGTGTTCTGGGATTGAACTCAGGATGCCAGGCTTCACAGCAAGTGTCTTTACCAGCTAGATTATCTCACTAGCCCTCACATCATGCTGCTGCTGCTGCTGCTGCTGCTGCTGCTGCTGCTGCTGCTGCTGAAGATGATGATGATTTTTTTTTTTTGAGATAGGGTTTCTCTGTGTAGCTTTGCGCCTTTCCTGGAACTCACTCTGTAGACCAGGCTGGCCTCAAACTCACAGAGATCCGCCTGCCTCTGCTCCCGAGTGCTGGGATTAAAGGCATGTGCCACCACTGCCCACCAGGAAGCCATGATCTTTAAGGGAAAAAAAATTTTTTTTGAAACAGGATCTCTCTCTATGTATAGCCCTGGAACTCATTATGTAGATCTGCCTGCCTCTGCCTGCTGAGATTAAAAGCTGGCAACACCATGCCCAGCTTTATGTATTCATTTATTAGTGTGTATGTGTGTACATGTGATATTGAGGGAAGACATGTAGATATGGAGGTCACAAGACAGCCCTGTGGATGGAATTAGTTCTCTGCTTCTGCCTTCACGTGAGTTCTGGGTATTGAACTTAGGTCACGAGGCTTACTTGGCGAATGCATTTGCCTTCTAAGCTATCTCATTGGCTCTACTTCATATTTGTGAATATGTTCATCATGCTAGGATATTTACTGTTATATTTTCGAAAGACCTGCCCGATTAAAAAGTTCTCTTTAACTAGACTCGGTGATTTGTTCCAGGGTGATCATGTGACCTAATGGGCGAAACCTATCCCCCAGAATTTCTCTGTTACCACATGGCAAAATTTGTATTCTGCTGGGTGGAACTGCTACTTGGGTGGAGTATAAGCCTGGATCTGCTTGATCCGTCCTTGGAGAAGCATCTGAGGGAAAGAGCACTGAGAATGAGTCAGATTCTTGCTAACTGTGTTCTAGTTACTTTTCTGTTGCTGTGATAAACACCGTGACCAAAAGCAACTTGGGGCAGAAAGGATTTATTTCATTTTATAGGTTACAGACCATTAAGGAGGGAAGCCAGGGTAGAAGCTCACGCAGGACCTGGAAACCGTGGAGGAATGCTGCTTACTTGGCTTGCTCCAAAACTTACCTTCAACTATCTTTCTTACATAGCCTAGGCCCACCTGCCTAGGGATGGTACTGCCTGCAGTGGGCTGGGTCCTCCGACATCAATTACCAGTCAAAGAAATACCCACAGACATGTACACAGGCTAGTATGATAGGGAAATTCTTCAACTGAGGCTCCCTCTTCCCAGGTGCATTGTTAACCACCAAAATTAGCTGTCCTACATGGTTTGAGCACCTCTACTCTCTATTCCTGAAGTGAGACAGACTACCCTTTTATTTGGCTTAAGCTAGGTTTTAGTCACAACTAAAGTCATGTGTAATGACAGTGATACTGGGGCCCTATCAAAGACTCAAGCTTGAAGGTGTCCCTTTATAACTTCAACAATTTTGCTTAATCTCCATAAAAGTTGATGACATGAAATATCACATAAGACATAAACACAGGCTATGAAAAGATCTGTATTGTTGTTGTTAGTATTATTAGTTCTGGGGATTGAACCCACAGCCTCAGGCATGGTAAGTGTGTAGTCTATGTTTGGGCCATGCTTCCAGGCCCCGAAGATCCCCAGATAACTGCTCCCACTGTGTCAGCCACAGGAAATTAAAAACAATCACACTGTTAATGAGCTCCTAAAAGTCTTTAGTGTTCTAACTTTGTATTTAACATGGTTAGGGCCAATCCAGGGAACTAAATCCTAAGTTTAAGATCCAGAAAGAAGTCAATTCCCTCATTGCCAAAAACTCCCTCTTTTGGAAGTCCAAGCTTGGTAATGTGCTACTTATTTAGGTTTTATCCAAGCGATTTCTGACTCATGCTGGTGTCAGTTTTTTTTTTTTTTTTTTTTTTGCTTGTAGTTGGGGGTTCCAGTATATGATCAATGGACTCTTGCTTTGGGTAGCAATCATGGGAGAAACGTGTGCCAGAGCAAAACCATCCACCTCACAGGCAGGATACAAAAGGGAGAGGCAGAGACGGACTAGTCCCCCTATTCCCTCAAGGGCATACCCTCAATGACCTCAACCCTTTCCACCAGACCCTACCTCTTGAAATTTCTACTCCTCCAAGTAATGCCAAGAGGGAACCAAGCTTTTAAAACATGGACCTTTGGGACCCAAACTATCAAACATACTGTTAGAAAAATGAAAAAAAAAAAAGGTGTTTTTTTGAGACAGTGTTTCTCTGTCTAACAGCTCTGGCTGTCTTGGAACTCACTTTGTAGTCCAGGATGGCCTTGAACTCACAGAGCTCCTCCTGCTTCTGCCTCCCGAGTGCTGGGTTTAAAGGGGTTAAAGGCGAATGCCACCGCTGCCTGGCAAAAATGTTTGTTTATAGAAGTGTAACAGATTACAAGGTGCAGCCTTCCTTAAATGTGAGGAATCACAAGTAAATTCTCAGAAAGCTACACCCTATTGATTCTCATGCTTCCCAAGGCCCAGTTGATTGTTTCTGGTAACTGGCCACGGTAGGTCTGTTTTACTGTGATCTTTCTCTCCCCTCCTCTCCTGCCTCCCTCCCTCCCTCCCTCCCTCTTTCCATCCATCTCTTTCTTAAAGACATAGGGTGTTGCTGCTGTGTTGCCCATGCTCATCCCCAACTGCTGGGTTAGGGTGGTCTTCCTATTTCCAGTTGCAGAGCAGCTGGGAACACAGAGCACACGGATGCATTCTCTTCGCTAGATACACTCACAGGCTCCTGAGAGGCAAGCTGTGAGGCAGGTCTAGCAGGAAGTTCTTGTCTGTCTTAGAGATCATGTTCATGGTGGCTTTTGACTGTATGGTCCAGAACAGATTGTTATTAGTCAATCTATGAGTGTGAAGCTTGATGGAGTGATAGACAGGACTCAAAGCAAGTTATGTACAGAAAAAACACTAAAGGCTTTCCAAGGAAGAGGACCTGAATTTCCTCCACGGGAGACAGCTTCAAGACCTGATTGATGAGATTATAGAGAACATTTGACATTCTTTGTTGCCTAATAATGTCTGAACATTGTTCCCATTTTGGAGGGCTCCCAAGCCAGAACCCATAAACCCTGATATGATATTGAATATAATTCCAGAAATAAGATAATATTTTAGGATTTGGGCTACCTATGAAGTTCAAAATCTCTAATTAGAGATAAAATATACATACTTAAGTGGGGAGAGGAAAGTAACAATGATTAATTAAAAATAATTTTCACAGATGGCAGAACTTATAGCACAAGCCACCTCCTTGCTGCTGGCACATTTGGTAAGCGATAGGGCTTGAACTAGGCACAACTCTAGTCCATTGGGGAATAGAGAGTAAAAACTGGACAGTGGTTCAGAGTGTAAAGTCAAGGCCCTTGGGATTCTTGAGCTGCAACAACAATATGGTTGGGTCATAATTTATATGAATATTTGTATGAACACTTCCATTAAACCTGAGAAAGAAGTAGCCCTGATTTGGACCCTGTGCCTAAAGAGTGTTGATTGGGCCCTTTTCTGAGCCAGTGTTTCTTCTTAGGATGAGAAATCCATTGGGACAAAGGGAATTATTTACCCAAAGACCGTGCCTCTCACTTCGGGACCATCCTCAGTGTCTGCAATTTCCTGATTACAAAGCTTCTACTTGTTTCCAAGACCTGCACAGACCCTGGTTGTGTTCTCCTGAGAATAGAAAGCATGGTGTCAACACCCTTAGACCTAAAGGTGGTTGATGGATAGCTGCTGGGAGGGGATAGGGGAAGAGCTTGGACATGCGCACAAGGGCCACTCTTACAGTGCAGGATGAAGCCAGGGGTAAGAAGACAAGGGGTCATCTCTGTCTCCTCCATGTTCTTCATGTGCCAGAACTCCACAGATCTTTGAATTTGAACTTAGTCTTCTGGGTTTTCATAAAGCTGTATTTGATATGATATGGAGACTTAACTTTTTTTTTTTTTAGTTTAATGGTGTATTTTATTTAGAACCTTTTAAAGATTTTGACATATGGCCTGTGGGTCTCCATAAATAATCTTGCCCCAGGCCCTGCCAGTGTTACTATAGGAACATAGTCAGGTGTCAGGAAGCTCTGAACTTATGCTGTAATATTATATTGCTAAAACAAAATACCCAAGGATGGGCACTTTATAAAGAAGACTTACCTTGCCTTATGGTAAGGTAAGTTCCAGAAGGCTAAAACATTCAAGCTCAGGCAGTCACATCTGATAAGATTTATTTTTAAAAGTTTTTAATTAGCATATTTTAATTATACATAATAATGGGTTTCACTGTGTCATTCTCGTGCATGTATATAATATATTTTGATCATATTCACCTCTCATTATTCTCTCTTACCCTCTCACACTCTCACCAATCTCCTCAACTAGTCCCCTTCCACTTTCACGTCTGTGTGTGTGGATTAGGTTTTTTGCAGGATGAGGGGTTATTTATAGGAGCATGGGCAATTTACCAGTGTCGACATCACTAAAGAAAATGTCTCTACCACCACATCAACACTAATCGCCTATAGATCTCCCGGAGGGGTGAGGCCCCATGAGTCACTCCTTACAAACAGCGGTTAACTGCCCATAAATCCTTAAAGAGGGGTGGGGCCTCAAGTGCCCCTCCCAACTTCATGACCCAATGTTGACCGGCCAAAGCTTGTGCAGGTCTTATTCTAGTACTCACAACTGCCAAGGGTTCAAGAGTGCAACGGGCATGTCATGCCCAGAAGACAGTATTCTGTAGCACTCCACCCCTTCCTCTGGATCTTATATCCCTTTCAAAAGCACTCCTGTGATATTCCCTGAGCCTTGGAGGGGATGATATAGATGTTCCATTTTGGACTGAACATTCAACGGTCACTTATTCTCAGTATTTTGACCAGTTATGAATCTGGGCAATAGCTGCCGCCCACTAAAAAAGAAGCTTCTCTGACCAAAGCTGACAGAACTACTAGTCTGCTGGGATCTCTACAGCACATGACAGGACAGAGGGCATCGTGTGGTGGAAGTGTGTGTGAGAGGAGCAGTCTACAGGAGAGAAAGCAGGAGGGTGAAGTGAGGATTGTACTCCCAAGGTATCAACTCTTACTCAAGGTAATTAATCTAATCCCTAATGGACTCTCTGGAGATGGGCCTTGATCCTTCCCTCAGAGTGGTGCCCCATGACCCAATTCCCTTCCACTGGACCACTTTTCAATATCTTTACACCGTGGATCAAACTTCTAGCACATGTTTTATGATATTTATATACGAATATATACTATACTGAGCTAGGGGGGTCAAGGTCATGACTGGGGAACCCGCAGAGACAGCTGACCTGAGCTCATGGGAGTTCACCGACTCTGGACCAACAGTCAGGGAGCCTGCATGGGACTGACCTAGGCCCTCTGCATGTGTGTGATAGTTGTGTAGTTTGGTCTGTTTGTGGGTCCCCTAGCAGTCCCTGGTGCTTGAGCTGGCTTTTGGGAACCCATTTCCAATGCTGGGTTACCTCACCTCGATGCAGGGGGAGGAGCTTGGTCCTGCCCCAACTTGCTGTGCTAGGCTTTGTTGACTCCCAGAGGAGGCCCGCCCCTTCCTGAATGGAGCTGGAGGAGGAGTGGGTGGGGAAAGGGAACAGGAGGAGAGGAGGGAGGGGAAACTGTGGTCGGTATGTAAAATTAATGAAAAAATTTTAATTAAAAAAAAGTATATACTGTACTCAATCAAATCCATCTCTGCATTACTGTATCATCTTCTCTCTCCTCTTGGTATTCTTCCTACTCCAAAGAGTCCCCTTTTTAATTTTCATGTCTTTTTGTAAAACTCTATATTCCATATATGAGAGATTAAAAAAAAAAACCTCATATTTTTTTCTTATTCGGGATTATTTCACTTAACAATATAATAGTAAATTCCATCCATTTTTCTAAAAGAATAATTTTTTAGGAGCTTGGGCATAGTGCTATATGCCTTTAATACCAGCAGCAGGAAGGCAGAGGTAGGCAGATCTCTGTGAATTTGAGGCCAGCTGGGACTACATAGTGAGACCCTGTATCAAAAATTTTAATTATTGGATTTATTTTTATTGTATGTTCATGAGTGTTAGCCTGCATGTATGTTTGTACTTCACATGTCTACCTGGAACCCGATGAAGTCAGGAGAGGGCATTGGAACTCCTGGGATTGGAGCTGACTATCGATATTAAGGTACCCAGGCTGAATCTGTAACTTGGCTACTGAGAATAGCGTCACAATAAACATGGGTGCCAACAGGAGAACTTTGGAGGGACAGTCATATTCAAACCATAGCAACTCAGGAAATTGATTATTTCTTGTATTCACCCCATCCTTTAACTATTCCATTCGGATTATTTCCTTCCTTCCTTCTTTCCTCCTCCCATATTCAGTATTGGGGAGTGACCCAGGGCCGTATGCATGCTAGATCACACTTGTGGATCACTCTGTCACAGAACTATATCCCCAGCACTTTTTTTTTTTTTTTTGAGACAGGGTCTCACTATGTATACATGGCTGGCCTGGAACTCTCTATGTATACCAAGATGGTATTGACCTCCTAAAGATCTTGCCTCCCAGCCTTCTTTTTACTGTTAATTTTGAGACAGGGTCTCACTGGCCCAGGTTTGTCTTGAATTCACTCTGTAGCCCAGGAAGTCCTTGAACTCGTGATCTCTCTGTGTCTGGGGATATAGGTTGCGCCACCAGGCCCAGCCTTCTTTGGTTCCCTTAGGAGTGGTTTCCTTTGAAATTCAGTGTTAGGGTGAACAATACCCATAGTCAACTCCAGAGGCTGACTCTGTTACAGGTCCAAATCTTTAAAGAGTCTAATTTGGGGGGGGGTCCTATTTCCAAATATTTTTGAAAGGAACACTAATTAACTTGACCTGGGTGGGATCACTTATGGCCAGGAGCAAAGTCCTATACAAGTTGAGGATGGAGATTCCGTGCTGACGTCATCAGAGGTATTAGGTACCCACTACGATAGGACAATTGTCTCACCAGCCTAGGACAATGACCTTTACACACACTGTCAGGTCATAACCCATAAGCAAAGCTCTTTGGGCTACCTGATGTAGCCAGTAGGGTCCTTGAAATGAATGAATCATTCAGATACACAAAAGGAAATAAATGAAAACACTCTCCAATAAAAAGTGTCCCCCCCAAGGATATCACTAGGAAGAACTTGATTAGACCAAGTGCCCTTGAACTCACAGAGATCTATTTGCTTCTGACTCCCCAGTACTGGGATTAAAGGTGTGCACTAGCATTCTCAGATCATGAAAACCTTTTTAAAATAAACAAATGAATAAAATGGGAAAATATTAAAAGAAAATTAAATTATGGAGCTGAGTATTATGGTTTACCCCTACAATCCCAGCACTTGGGAGACTGGCAAGGAAGATTACAGTAAATTTGAGGCCAGTCTAGAATTCTAGGGCTGGCCAGCTTGGGCTCCAGAGTAAGAGCTTGTCTCAAAACATTAAAAAGAAGAAGAAAAAGAAGAAGAAGAAGAAGAAGAAGAAGAAGAAGAAGAAGAAGAAGAAGAAGAAGAAGAAGAAGCAGCAGGTGGTGGTTTGGTATTTGTGGTATTACTTTCCTAGGAATGCAATAGTGTATTACCACAACTGGCTGCCTTAAAACAATAGAGATTTATTCTTTCATGACATTGGAGGGCAGAAGTCCAAAAGTTCAAAGTCACGATGTTGGCAGGATTAGCTCTTTCTGGAGACTGAGGGAGAATCCATGCCCTTCTAGATTCTGATAATTCTTAGTGTTCTCTGGCTTGTAGTTGTATTGCTCTGGTCTCTGCCATTGTCTTCAAACAGCCTTCCATTCACGGTTGTGTCTCAGAACTACCTCTCTCTCCCTTCCTTCCTTCCTTCCTTCCTTCCTTCCTTCCTTCCTTCCTTCCT
>CABHPR010109575.1:0-24025 GCA_902168415.1 Peromyscus melanophrys
TCCCTTGACTCAGCCTTTTGAGAAAGGCAGCATCAGGCATAATAACTCTGACCTACTTTACATGGTTGTTGTTAAGAATTACTTTTAAAAATGACTGCAAAGCACTTTACAAATAGAAATTGCTCTATAAATGCCTTTTAAAAAAATGTAATTTTCTAACACAGCTTTAAACACAAATAGTTTCGTTGAGTGCATCAGCTCAAATTACAAGTATCAAATGATATGACATGATGGCCAGAACGCTTGCTTTCTTCTCCCTTTTTAAGTCCCTAAAGTTGGTAGCAATCAGGGAAGAGTGTGAGGTTGTATTATCTCCCTTATTGTTAAAAATGATGCTGATGCTGACCTTAACATCCATGTTTGTTTGCATTTATATTTTTAATAGGCTGCTCCCACCAATTTGAGGATTTAATTAGAAAAATAAATGACTTCTTCCAATGCTATTGTGTTGCTAATTTTCCCCACCCAGTCTCTCCTTTAAAGGCTTGCTCACCCTGTCTCTGACTCATCTCTGGATCTGTTAGCAGTCTACAAATTGATCTACATCTGCAGGTCCCTGTCCTCTGATGCAGGAGTGCTCTGTCCTCCACCCACCCTTGCTGTGCTTCCTGAAACAGCCCAGAGTGAAGCACCCAAACAGCCCTGTCCCCAAGGCTAAGACTGTCAGAGGCACATGAGCACCATTGAACATGAGCTGGATTTGGGGTTTGCAGATTGTAGGCTCATTTTTCACATCAAACCTTTTGGGAAGATTGTTGAGGTTGCTCAGCAGACATGATAGTGGAGTGTGTGGTAATTCAAGACATGTTGCTGTGGGTTCTTGTCATTATGCATTGTCCTGTCATGGAACAAATAACAGGGGCTGGTAAGGTGGCTCAGCCGGTAAAGTGCCCTGAAGTCTTGAATGCCTGAGTTCAGTATTCCTAGTGTTGGAGGCAGAGATGAGGGCATCCTGGGAGCTTACTGGCTAGCCATTCCAGCTAATCAGTGAGCTGTGTGTTTACTAAGAGACCCCATTTCAAAAAATAAATAAGGCCGAAGGCTGGCTAAGTGGATAAAATGTTTGCTGACCAAGAGTGAGGACCAGATTGAGGTTCCAGGTAGTTATATCAATGCCAGGTGGGCTTGATAACTTCCTTGTAATACCAGGCAGGGCTTGGGAAGCCGGGTCCGTACATGCCTTGATGAAGCTGGCTAGCCAGGCTCCCCTATGTCAGTGAGCTCTTGGTTCAGTTGAGAGTAAGTCTCTCTCTCTCCCTCTCTGTCTCTCTCTCTCTCTGTCTCTCTCTCTCTCTGTCTCTCTGTCTCTCTGTCTCTCTCTCTCTCTCTCTCTCTCTCTCACACACACACACACACACACACACACACACACACACACACACACACACCATAGACAAGACAAGGCAAGAGGAAGAGAATGGTGGAGGAAAACAGTCACCGTTGACCTCTGGCCCCATGCACATGTGCACACAGCCTCAGGGACATGCACATATACCACACAATACAGAGACATACAGAAAATAGAGAAAGGTGTTAGTTCAGACGTGGCACACAGTAGTGACTGCACAAGGCTGAGGCGTCTGTTAGTTGAAACTGCCATGGCCTTAAAAGACAGGAGGAAAACCAGACGGTCTTCGGTGAATTTCAGAGGTGGTCATAGTGTTCATCTAAACATTTTTAAACCCTGGTGCCAACTCATTCAATTTTATATATGCCTTATATTTTGCTGCATTTTCTCTTAAATCATATTTTGTTACCATTCTTACACATAGATTAAAAACAGCGCTTTTCAACAATGTGACAATACCTTTTAACAGACAAGTTTGGAGGTTGGGTTACAGGCAAAAAACTGTTTCAGTGTTTTGAGTTTCATCTGAAGACTTTCTGCTTTTAATTACTACCTGGTGACAGCTGATGCTGAGAAAATGCTTGTTCTAGGTGATAATACATTAGGATCTGGTTACACTTGGAAATAAGATTCCAGAAGCTGGGGTGTGGTGTTCTAGCCCCTTTGAAGTTATCACCTGGGAATGAACGTCCGTTATATGTGTAAAGAGTGTACACATACACAGATGATATATGGTGTGAGGTTCCTCTGATCTCCATGCCCATGGGCGCACAGCCACAGGAACATGTACTTATACCACACAAAGACACCGACATAAAGACATTTAGAAGGATGTAAGGTTACCTTTTGCCCATGGGGAGAGGGCTGAGTATGGATGGCATCCCAGGCCTCCACAGCAGCAAGCCCCAAGCCTTTTCACAGTTTGTGAGATAAGCCAATTGGCCAAGTGGTCCCCTAGAGTGGCCACCTGTTCCTGGGGTCTGAGAAGTTCTTTTGAGGAGGAATTCAAGACCACAGTTTGTAGATTGCCTTGTCTTTTCCTTCTGTTTTGAGACATGGATACTGTTACCAGAGACCCAAGCCTTTCAACACAGCAGAAGTAATACAATTTTTGTTGAAAACACATTTTAAATTGTTTCACACCCATCCCCCTATGAAGGGTCTTTCCATGTAAACTGATGAAAAAGAACAAAATAGAGTCTGAAAAGATGTCTCTGTTGGTTAAAAAAAAAATGGCTTGCCTCCCAAACATGGACTTCAAAACCCAACACCTATGTACAGGGCGTGGATAGTAGGAGGCGCGGAGAGATGGACCTCTGCGGCTCCCTGGCCAATCAGTGTATCCAGTAAATGAGCTCAAAGTTCACTGGGGACCCTGTCTCAACACATAAGAAACACGAAGAAAGACTGAGGAAGAAACTTCCTCATCGGCATGTACACACAGGGATAAATGCATGGGGATGAGAAGGGCCCCTACTGTGGTGTCGAGAGAATGAAAGATGTAGCTCCAGAGTGGCAGGTCTTTACCACACATGGACTGTCCTTACCTGCTTTGCACAGGCCTGTGTAGTCTCCTCAGGATACCTGGAGAGAGAGCGTTTTTCTTCTGTCTTCCAGGCCAGTTGAAACTGTTTTCTGCACATCTGGCGAGCAGAATAAAGAGAACGATGACTAGGTGGAAAGATACACAAAGCAACTTTGTATAGTGTGGCTGCAGTTCATAGCTGTGCTGTCCCGGTAGCACGGGAACTTGGGAATCAGGTTCCTCATGGGCTCCAGGGAATTAATGCTGTTCATAGAGCCTTAGTTTCTCATGTGTGTTTTGAGACTTTGTTTGATTGAGACAAGGTCAAGCAGTCCAGGTTAACCTTGAATTCCTGTGCTGTGTAGCAAAGGTTGACTTTGAATTCCCGATCCTGTCTCTACATCCCAAGCGTATCATCCACTCCAAGACATCACTGACTGCAAGAACTGTCATTTGTTTACACTAAGGAAGAAAACTCATTGTTTCAGCTTTTTAGTATTGCTAGGATACTATCAATTATAGAATCTACCCCAATTCCAGAGAAGTGAGGGTGTAAGTGTAGAATATTTATTCTATTATAAATTTGTAAGACTCAAGCCAGGCTTAGTGGTACATGCCTGTAGTCCCAGCATGCAGGAGGCAGAGGCAACCAGATCTCTATAGACCAGCCTGGTCTACATAGTGTGCTACAGAACTGACAGAGCTCCTTAGTAAGACCTCCAAAATAACCTAAACAAACAAACAAATAGATTTTGGGGGCTCACAGTGGGGTAATTTTTTTAACACACAGTGTTCAGCGATTATTTACTTTACCTCTGCTCCCTCTCCAGTGGCATACATATCTAGCCCAGCTTTGCTTCCCTGGGATCTGTCAGCAGGCAGTGGTCACAGACATCCCAGCTCTCCTGGGCCCACTCTGTGCTGGTCACTTCTGAGCTGGGCTCTCCCTTCTTCTCGGGAGATGCTGCTTTCTGTACGCTTTGGGTGGGGTGGGAGTGTGTGTTGGTAATGGGTGCATGCACGTGCGCGCGCATACACACACACAGACGCGCGCACACACACACACACACACACACACGCGCACACACACACAGACACGCACACACACGCGCACACACGCACAGACACGCACACACACGCGCACGCACGCACGCACACACACACACACATCTGCAGAGTGTTCAGTCTTCTCGCCCTGTAGTGCTTTCTGTCGTACACTCTGGCTAAGCCGATGGCAGACCTTGCTGAAGAGAACCCTGCCTTGTCCCACCCTTCTGGGGTGTGCTGTTCATAGCATCGTGAGCTATGAACCTGCCACTTTCCCTGCCCATGTGAAGCTGCCCCTGTCATAGTACAGTGCTGCCCCTGGGATGCCTTTGGCTTCTTACCTTCCCCCATGCCATGCTTTGCCTCTGCTTCTCCCTCAGCAAACACTCAAAAGTTGCAACCACATGGATAATGACCCCCTAAGAAAGCCCAGTGAACAATAATTGTAGGCCAAGAATCCCTATTTTCATGAATTCACAAACACGCATTTAAAAATACCCTGCTACCTGCTCTCCCCTCTCAAATCATATTCCCTGTGGTCTATTATGAATACCTTAGCTGGACCGGTTTCGATGAAATGTAATGCGCAGTAGTCCCCTTTTATCCTTAGGGACTGTGATTCATGACTCCCAGGGCATGTTTAAAACCTATGTACACACAAGCCAGAGTTTAACTTGCATATTTAGTGTGATAGGAGATGATCAACCATAACTGGCAACAAAACAATTATAGTAAAATGAGCATGTGTCCCTTGTCATGATATCCCTTTGTATTGTCCCGCCTTGTCTTGGGATAATGTGACATGATACTTACAGGAATTACATTTCTGCTTCTCCTGCACATAACTGAACTGCCAGCTTTACCGCTTTAGTGCTTTGGAGCCATAAATCATAGTGGTGTCAACAAGATACTGTGACTGACCTTGACTTGATAACCAGGGCAGACACTAAGTGACCAGTGGGTGATGGCATATGGGGTGTGAATGTGCTGGACAGAGTGTTGGTTCACATGCCAGCTGGGACAAAGGAAAATGATGTTGTTCAGAGTCACATGCGATTTTAAGCTTATGACTTCTTCGTTTCTGGAATTTCCCATTTAAGATTTCAGACCATGGTTGGTAGAGGTTAGCAAAATGTAGACAGCAAGGGCAGCCAGGCAGTGGTGGTGTATCTCTTCAATTCCAGCACTTGGGATGCTGAGGCAGGTGAATCTCCCTGAGTGAGTTCGAAGCCAGCCTGGTCTACAGAGTGAGTTCCAGGACAGCCAGAGCTACACAGAGAAACCCTGTCTCGGGGAAAAAGAAGGAAGGAAGGGAGGGAGGGAGAAAGGGAGGAAGGGAGGAAGGGAGGGAAAGGAAGAAGAGCAAGCAAGCAAAGGGTCAGTGGAGGAGCAGCTATGTTCTTTGTCTTTAAATCCTGTCTTGTACCTTACAGTCTAGTTATGCAGTAGTTTCTACCTGCTTCATTATTTTTTATTATTAATAGGGAGCAAGTAATTAAATGCCAGTGCCCTTCGCCCCACTCCCCTATGTGTATTCCTCCTCTGATGTTTCTAGCCAGACGAGTCTGTCTGTCAGCAGCAAGACAGATGTCATGCAGATGCGGCAGGGAGAGTTTTTTCACATCTGGGTGTTGGGTTTCTTGGACTGGGGCTGAGGGAGTCATGAACACTGAGCACCATTTTCCCAACAATGGATGGGTCCAGCCATGGGACCCTGTGCTCTTCTGTGGTGCCACCTTGTTCTGCCTCCATTGCTTCTGTGTATGTAGCTTCAACAGCAGAGAGAACCGGGGAACCCTTTCCAGCCTCAAGCTTTCCGGTACGCATGACTTGAAACTGGGCCTTGCTTCTTTCTCTCAAGATGAAGCTGAGTTTTTCTTAGCACTCAAGAGACTGAGACTTATGAAAAGGGAAAACTGCATTCCAGAAGAAGGAAGTACAGATGGCCTGCTCTCTTCCTGTCCAGCAGGGACCAGCGGTTTCTGTGGCTGTGGCTTGATATCCAACTAGTTGTATGTGTACCAGCCCAAGCAAATGTGGGCATGCTGACCATGGGGCAGAGCAGGACAATGTTGTCCTAGGATCCGTACAGATTCTCATGGGATCCAAACCACACTGTCGGTTCCTGAAGGCCTCAGGCTCCTAGCAACCTGGTTTTGTGGTCAGATTTCTGCCTCTTACCTATCCCTGCGTATGCAGCTTGGCTTTTCACTAAGTTGAAATTGTTACTCGGAGTTTAATGTTGGCTTTCTAAAATGCTGTTCCTTGAGTGGTTTAAAAGACATGTAAATCAGTCTGTAAAAGCCTTGAAAGGCATTTATATGAACACAGTTAGCATTTAAGATTTTACGTATATATTTTTCTCCAGTTGACAAAAATTGGCCTAGCAATTCTTACCCTAGGGTTTTAACCTAGTGCAGTAACTTGTTAAATATTACAGGGGAGGGAAGACTTTCTATTTTAAGTAGAACTTTCCCTCTCCTGGTTGCTCTTCTCCCACCTCCAGTGTCCCCTCTTCCCAGTGTCCCCTCTCTGCTGTCTCCTCTCTCTCCTGTCTCCCCCCTCTCCTGTCTCCCCTCTCTCCTGTCTCTCCCCCCCCTTCTGCATATTTGAACAAAAGATGCGCAAATCTAAGAAGATTTCTGGAAGTGAAGGACAGGTTCGGACGTTTGCCCCGGTTTGTTGATTTTTCAGTCTTGCTGTAGTGTGAGAACACGCATGGTTCTCATGATGGTTAGAAAAGTTTCAACACAGTCACTGGGGATGAGAGGAAGGTCGGAGGCTCTTCTCCCATGTCTGTGTCCCCTTGACGCTTTTCCTTAGAAAGGGACGTTTCACATCTGAACCAAAGCTCTCCTGAATTTCAGAGAAAACTGTTATGAAAGACCATTTGCAGTTATTCCTTTCCGTTCACCTGTCTGTGTTTTTTTCTTAAAAAGACATAAACACGTACTTTTACTTTCAGGATTTCATTTAGCTCCAGAATTGATTGTGACAGAATTAAATTTGGAGAGATTCTTTTTGGGCTATAAATTCATACCTAGAGAAAACATTGTGAGGCCCAGTGCTTTTTAAGGTTACTGGATTGTGTGTATCTTATTTGTTTACGTATGAAATGTGTTAGGTTGTGGAAATCTATCATGTGTAGCTTAGACCTATGTTGAATTTTTTGTTATTTATTCATTTGACATGCTCTTACTATGTGGCCTGGCTGGCCAGGAGCTTGTTCTGTAGACTAGGAAGCTTCAAGCTCATCCCTGGCTCCTGCTTCTGGAGGGCTGGGATGACAGGCAGGCATGCGTTGGAGTGTTCAGAGCTGCCCCAAACCTACCGTTGGAGATACATGAAGAAATGTGTCCTAGATTTCTCTTCAGAAGCACTTGTATTTTCCTTCCTTCACATGAAACAGAACTAATTGAATGAAAGAAGTAAGATCATTTACTGGGCATTTTAAAATATACAATCTGGAATTTCAAAAGCAGTTCCTCAAAAGTGTGATTTGGGGTTATTTTTTTTCTTTTTCTTTTCTGTTTTTCTTTTTTTGGTCATTGCATGCTTCTTTCTCCTCTTCCATCTTTTAAAAATAGCAACTTTGTTTCTCAAGAAGTATCTATTACAGAACATCCGTAGCTACTGCCCAGATTTTTACTGGATGTGTGCTTTGTAACTTTACTAAGAGAACCCCGGGTGTGGGGGTGGGGTGGGGTGAGGATGGGAGGAGGGAGTGGGGGTGTGGTGAACGTCACTGGACTAGAAGATTCCTTTCCAGTACCCTAAAAGCTTCCACTCTGGATCTACACACATGCCCCCATAGTCGTGGAGGACTGCACTAATCCAGGCAGTCTGGCCAGTAGAGCCCAGATGTGTCTTTCTAATTTTTCTCAGCCGCACAGCAAGCTTTCTCCCGGAGTCCTGCTGTAATTGATAAAACGGCTTCCCATCTTTCAATAAAAACATTGTCTTCAAGGGTCCTCTTAAACGCATAGCTGGGTGTTGAAGGGTCTCTGGGGGACATGTTTTTTTTGTTTTTTTTTTTGTTTTTTTTTTTTTTTTTTTTTTTTGGAACTAAATTTCTAGCAAAGAAGATGAGGCCCACACCCAGTAGAACCATAAACAAAGTGAGTTGGCAGCTCCTGGGGTGAGGAGTCCATAGATCAGAGGCCACTGGCAGTGCTCTGGTGCTCCGACTTGATCTAAACTTAAACTTGTCCTGTCTGTAGGCTATCATTCCTCCTTGAAGTAGAGCTTAGGAACTGTTTCCTGTTCCTGTTTCCTTAGGAACTTTTGAGCAGAGACCAAGGTATAGGTCTGAATCAACATTTCAAGCTCGTATTTCAGAAATGAAAATCATGTTGTAAAAATCTGTGAGGTCATTAACCCTCTGACCTCAGTTCAGCACACAAGCCTTGGAGAGCATAGTGTGACTGGGTGATTTGGAACGAGCAGTTTGAAATCCAGAGTGCTAACTATCACACCTTGAGGGGTGGAATTGGCAGTTCAGTCTGGTATAATTTAGTAAGTTGGAACAATGATAAACCCTGGCAACTTCTGCCTCTGTGCTTCTTGGGGATAGGAGTTAAGAAAGCAAAGATGAGCTGGAATGGTGGTACATGCCTTTAGTCTCAAGGTTCAGGAGGCAGAGGCAGGTGGATTTCTGAGCTCAAGGCCAGTCTGGTCCACAGAGTGAGTTTTGAACAGCCAAAGCTTCATAGAGAAACTGTCCTGAAAAACCAATTTTTTTAAAACAAAAAAAGAGAAGGAAAGAAAGTAAACATGAATTATTTTGACTTCATGCACTTAGGCATAATCAGTGTCTGTTGGTGAGGTCAAAGTTAGCCACCAGGAATCTACAGGAAATGAGTGACCGGAAGAGAGCGTTGGGGGCTGTTGTGGTTGCAGGTTTAAATCATGCCACAGCTGATGCCGCTTTTCAGTCTCCAGTCCCTGGATTGACTGGACACCCAGAGCATGTAGAGAGGCGCCAGAGGGGCCTGACTTCCCCCTTGTCATCCGAGGAGACGGTTCCTGCCGCTGCTTTCCATGACACACCGCTTCCCTAAATAATGATGCTTTTTCTCAGAAACACTGAAGAGGCTTTAGCCTTTCCCCAGAATAGGAATGAAGTGGATCGTTCCTCCCACCCCCACTTTAATAACCAGATAGTTTTAATTGACAGGGCTTTTCTTGGCTTCATTTCTTGGCCAATTTTGAGATCATTTTTGGAGCACATTACAGCCTACATGCTCAGATGGAGCTCTTGAGTGAAAAATTTAAAAATGAACTACCAAGAGTCGAGAGTTCCCGTTTAAGAGGCCAAGCACTGAGGAGTTAGCTGTGCACTTGGTGGCACTGGGAGGCTGTTGCCTCAGCTTGAGTGTGCGCTTCCCAGCTCACCTATGCATAGCTCTGTCAGCTCAGCTCTTAAGACCTCTGACTGACATTTAAAAGTGATTTTAAGAAGGATTGGAGAATTCGCACAGCACTTTTTAAGAAGAGGAGAATGGTTAAAATGGCTGCCACAATGTTTGTGCACTGTCAGACACCAGGAGTAATTTTCCTTGCTGGTAAGGATTAAAGCTGGTTTCCAGGTCACTGGGGCATTTTAATTAGAAACTATACAGCAAGCCACGTGACACATGCCTTTAATCCCAGCACCTAGAGGCTGAGGCATTGCTATAAGTTCAAGGCCAACCAGATCTATACAGTGAGTTCCGGATCAGCCAGTGCTACATAGTGAGACATGCCTTACCCAAAGAAAAGGACACAGGTTGTGAGGGAGCCCAGTCAGTTCTGTGCTTCCCTGAGGACCCGAGTTTGATACTTGCATCCACATTAAAAAGCCTTGGGTGGTTTATGCTCCTGTAATCCCAGGTCTGGGGCACTGGGGGTCTGCAGCACTCCCTGGCCAGCTAGTCTCATCCACTAGGCAAGCTGGGTCCCAGTGACACACTGCCTCAAAAAAATAAGGAAGAAGGCTTTTGAGGAACAATGCCTGAGGTTGACCTCTGACCTCCACATGTGCTCACACCAGCACGGACTACAAAACAGTAGGCGCCAAGTTCTAAGGGTTTAGCCAGTATAGTCGCCATGGTGTAGTATCTCTGTCAGTGTGTGACGATACTGTTCTTTTGTGTGTAGATCCCCGTTTATCCATGGATACTCATGCTGCTTTACTTGATGCCTCGTATGTTCTCGATCGCAATGTCTTAGTTCACGTTGCGTTTATAGCCATCGTCTGAGATCTGTCTAAATCGCCTTATTCTTGCTCAGTGCCTTTGGTTGCTATGTAGTGTTCCCTGTATGCAGCCACTTTTCCCAGTGTGTCTCACTGTTCCCACAACGAACGGTTCCCTTGGCTGGCTTCATCTGCCGCTCCCACCCAGTGTCACGTGAGCATTTTTATACTTATTACCTCCTGGATCTTTGTATACAAAGGCATTTGACTAGGGGTCTGTGTACACGTATGTGAGTGCGTGTATGTATGACTGTGTGTGAATGTGTGTGTGTGCAAGTGTGTATATGTGTGTGCACACGTATGTGTGTCTGTACATTAATGGGTACTGCCAAGTATCCATATACCTATCCAGAAGTGCATTTCTTGAATTTTTGTTGCATTACTGAACTTTACAGATTTACTGAATTGGGTTATTAGCTGGTGAATTTCAACAAAATCTGCTGTTCCTACTTGCTAGAATGACTGAACAATCTCCCTCCAGCATTACCAATTCACCTTGCTTCGTATCCTGGCTTTGAAAGAACCAGTGGCTACATCATGGGCAGGTAGTGCTCCACCTTTCTTGTCTCTGGATTTGGGAGGCTCAGCATCATTTTATACCCCTATTTCTAGCTTAAATATTTCTTCCTTGTACTTGTATTTTCTTAAGCAGATTGGTAAGGTTGTGGGTGAAGACCGTCATAGTGCTTGGGGTAGACTCTGGGCCGTGAGGTTCCCTGTGATCCTCTTTTGGCTGCATCCTCTTTTGGCTGGGTTTTTCCTGTGTTCTTCTTGCATTTGCTTCTCACTTCCTTTTCCCCCATCAGTACCAGCATTCCTGAGGGGCAGCCGGGCACACACTGCTCAAGCCCAGTGGGATCACTGGTTTATTTAAACTGCCAATACTTCCAGTGGTTCTTGGAAGCAGGTCTGAGCCTCTAGGGGGTCTCGGGCTCTTCCAGCAGGATGTCACTCTTGACTCTGAGGTACCCTGTTGCAGCTGCTTCTCAGAGTGTGAACCTCACTCCTCCTGCCTTCCCCCCATTCTCCTCTTCCATTTCCCCAGCATCTCCGGGTTTGGTCTCTCTCTACCCCTCTAACAGTCTCCTTCCCCCTTTTTGAAGTTTTTTCTACACTTCATTTCTGTAAACTAGTAATGAATATATTATTTGTTTAAAGAAAAAGGGAGTGGAGAGCTGAGGCATTTCCCTATGGACCGCAGGAGCTAGGATCCTGCACCTCTGTTGCTTCCTGCTTTCTGAATTAGCTACTTCTCATCTCCCTGTGATAACGGACTCTGACCGGCAACTTAGGGAAGGAAGGAGGGCTTATTTAGACTCACAGTTCAAGAATACAGTCCCATCATGGCCAGAGAGTCAAGGCAGCAGGAGCTTGAAGCAGCTATCACACTGTTTCTACAATACAGGAAAAGACAGTCTCGCGCTCAGCTGGCTTTCTCCTTTCCACAGTCTAGGACCAAAGCCTAGAGAACTGTGCTGTCTACTGTGAGGAGGAGGCATCCCACCCCCATTGACCTAATCGAGGAAATCCCTCACAGGCCTGCCCAGAAGTTACCTGAATCTAGACACCTCGCAAGTGTTCCTAGGAACTTTGTCTCGTGAGCATTTAGAGATCCTGTCAACTTATAGGTCAAATTAACCATTAAATCTCTTGAGTATGCTGCTAGGCACGTGAGTCCCAAGGGATAAAAGTGTTGATATATTAAGTACTTATTTTAACTCTGGTTTCCTGTGTAACATTTAGACCAGTGTATTCCAATGAACCTGCTTTTCATTCTGTGTTTTACGTTTCGTATATAAATACATTTCACTGCACTTTTCTGGGTTAAATATATGTGTCTGTATTAAATCTATATATCTTTCTGTTAAAATTGTCTATAAGTTTATTTTTAATGGAATGTGTTGTGCATGTCTTTAACAAAAATGCCATTTGGTACCACTGTGCTTTGTCATGGGTTGTCTAATTGTTTCCCTATGTTGAATCATTGTTTTCAATTTCATTATTTTTTAATGAAATGTAATTTTTTTAGTCTAAGTGACCCCCCCCATCTGGTTATTTCTTTAAAATTACTGCTATTGAACAGTTCTTATTAGAAGCTGCTGGATCATTTAGGAAGATTAAAGCTGGCTTCGTGGCTGGCAGTGTACACCTGTTTATCTTGGGCCCCACTGAAATTGGATTTTATAATTTCATTGTGTTTTAGTAGCCCTGAAATATAACTTTAAATTCTTCCAATTTGCGTTTCTTTCACTGCAGGAAAACTTGTGCATTTTTCACCAGAGTGATTTCCACCCTCCCATTTCCTCTTTTGGGCATGCGCTCTTTGGTGCCCTGCTTGGGCAATCAGATCTGTTCTTTTTGTGAGCACTAGCAGAGCAGAGAGTCAGGGTCTTGCCTGGCCCTGCGTGGTTTTGTTTTTTGTAGTATTTTTGGAGGCTCACAGAAGGAGCTTCTTAAAGTTTTCTTTGATTCTCTGAGAAAATGTGTAGCAGTCAGGAGTCAGCCTTGGAAATCTTGTATCTTTAGGAGTTGAAGTATGGCCCTTGACTTTTCTCATGCCGAAGTAATGCGAGCAGAGCAGTAATGGCGTCCTTCCTTTACCTAAGCAGCATCACATTGAACGGTTCACGTGGGAGTGTGTGTTCTTGGTTCCCCTTTAAATGTAAGAACTATGTATGCAGAATCATTTAGCATTTTCTTATTGACTCAAAAGGCAGAGCTTCGCTTAAGCCTTACTCAATTACCCTTTAATGTAAATGAAAAAAAAAAAAAGGAAAGGAAGAGAAAAAATTCCATCAGAGTTTGTCATAATGATTGATTCCTGTGTGCAGAAGGCTGGCAATCTTTTCCAAAACTTTCATGGCTGTTTTTTGATCTCTTGCTTTTTTGTTTGATAGACTTGAATAATCTGCATAGTTTTGATATTGAATTCCCCTTATTCTTGTCAATTGGGAGCTAGGTTTGGGAGGCTGGTATTTCTTTATTCTCTGTGCAGTTAGGGGTTTCTTCTGAAGCATTTAAAGTATGTAAAGCCTAGAAGCATTTCAAGAGGAGTTTGATATGGGTATTTTCATTTTTGGGGAGGCAATGGACTGCCTGGGTGTAAATCAAATCAAAGCTTGATGTTCAGGCTTGAAGTTGTTTTATATATATATAAAATCAATAGGGACTTTTCCATATGAAGGGACACAGTGGTCTGCTGGGCAAGGTCTTCTCTGTGTGAGAGCAGCTGTGGGTACACTTGGTCGCTGCTTTCCTGAGCAAGGGCCACTTTGCTCAGATCCATTTGAACTCTGACTTATTAGCCATTCTATGGGTGTGTGACTTTAGCTGTCACTCATGGCTTTCTAGGTCTTACATTTCTATGCGAGTTTCTTTTCCTTCATTTATTTTGCCTCTGTGGTTTTCCCTAAGGGATATTTGAAATCCTTGAGTTCTTCATGCAGCTTTCTCCTAACCCGTGTGCATGTCTAGTCTGACAAAGCTCTGTAAGTGGAGAGGCATGGTCTTCGAGAACAGCCCCACTCAGGCATCAGTAGAAGTCTGTGAAAGAGCCCTCTTTTGTGTCTCCTTTAGCAAAGGAAGACGTGCCCTCTTTCAGCCTAATTGAGTCTGTTTCAGAATGGGCTTACAAAGACTCGGGTTTATTTCCCATCTGAATGGAAACCGTTGCTCATAGAATTGCTTTTTTCATCCATGTCTCTTCAGTAGGCCTGGCTTCAATGGAGTAAGACTTCAGGCACATGTTCCTATAATTGCCTCCATCAGAAATCAGCTCAGGGTCGGAAGAAGTTACCCCTGGCTCCAACCCTTTCACTTTCTTTGACCCGTTTTTTTCCCCGTGTTGGAAAGGACTCATTTTTCCTGATTTACCATTCTGCATTGTGACACCACATTGGTTGCTAGAGTAAGATAACGAAGTTCACTGATGTCCTCTGGCTGGCTGGCTTTCTTCAAGACCTTATATCTCCCTGGGAGACTCTATATTTCTGCTGCTCTGGGAACTCAGCTGGATTTGATAGCTCCTTCCCATCTGGTCGTCATCACTGGCTGCTTCTCTCTGCTGCTATGAATACAGCAATGTGGGCAGCAGAGAGCTGCCTATGTCCCTGCTTTCATGTTCCAGGTTTAAACATCCGAAACTATTCATAAATTAGTCAGCATGGTCTTTATGAATAAGGATGTTCTGAAATGGCTTCAGTTTTGTCTACTTTAGAGTCACGTGTCCAATCAACTTCTTTAGCTCCGGTTCCTCCCTAGCTTATGACCAGGAAGGAAAATGGGGTCATGGAGAGAAGGTGGCTATGGAAACCTGCTCAGAGATGGCTACCCCTCAGCAGGAAGCTGAGTGCCAGCAGGGAAGACCAGGTGGGAATCTTTGTGGCCGTGCATTTACTGTTTCCTGCAAACATTAACACATTGTTGGGGTTTTCCAGTGTGAACTCTGAAGTGGACAAGGTTTTGAAAATCAGTTTAACATAACCAGCTCTGGATCCCCTCTTCCCTGTGTCGGACACCCACTGGCTCAGTTCTGCATTTTCTGACCATCACAGGACACTGATCCCCCTTCTCTTCTGTGAAGTGAGTGTGGCAGTGGCGGAGGAAGGAGCTGAGAGCCTGATTAATGTGCAAGTGTTCATGTGTCTTTACTGTTTTTAGCCGGAGACGGCTAGGAGTTGGAGGAGGGCGTTGTTGTTCTGCAGTTAGAGCTGTGAAGCACATCTCACTTGACAACATTACTTGTCATCCCTTATTCCCTGGTCTGTTCTAGAGAACACTGCTGCTTCAGAAGCTGCCTTTGGAGTGAGGCCTCAGAGGGACTTGCTTCCCTTGGGGGTAAAACTGAGGTCTAAGAAGTGTGGGTGTTTTTCAGACACCCATGTAAATGGAGATAACATCCTCTCCAAGAGCACAGCACAGTAGGAGGTTTTGTTGGAGTCTGGCAGGCATCATGTTATCACTTGATCTAAAGTCAGATGCTCATGGCCAGGCAGGGTAGTGCACACCTTTAATCCCAGCACTTGGGAGGGAGGCAGAGGCAGCTGGTCCTCTGTGAGTTCCAGGATAACCTGGTCTACATAGCCAGTCCCAGGCCAGCTAGAGCCACATGGTGAGACCCTGCCTTAAACAGAGTCCCATGCTTGCATGGGAACAAGGGTTTTCACAGATAAGGACAAGGGATGTAAGAAAGTTAGCATTGCTTTTAGAACTCATAGCCATATTGTATCCAGTTTGAAGCCAGTTTATAGTGCCATACCTAATTGTGCTGGTCCCTAAGTAATGTGCCAGGGTCTGTGTGACTTAGGACAAAGAGAGAGAAAGTAGTTGAGGAGGCCAATCAACTGTTGGTTCTTTTGAGGGGAAAGCATTATATTTGGCTACTGTGATACCTTAGTCCCTCAACTCAAATGGAATCAGAATTGTTAGCCTCTGGAGAAGCTTAATTTACCCTTTTGTCAGGAAGCCATTGGAATGTTCTCTTGTAACATTAAAAGTGTTAAAAATTGGATATATGTGTTTCTTTGATGGTCTTTGTAAATGGAGTTTTTCCCAGGACTCCAGGCTTATTTTTGGCTGTGTGTATAAAGCTATAATATCTGTGAAAATATAATTTGAGTCAGATAAAAGGTCAGTGCTACCAAAAGTCATTTTAGTAACCAGTTTATCATAGCTGTTAGTTAACTATGAAAATCATAATTTCAGTAGGGCTTGGCACTCATGAGTCTTGGAAACCTCTCTCCCCCATATGCTAAGGCTGGGTGACAGAGGCTGCTTTATTTCTTTTAAAAACTTTTTTGGAAGAAAACTTAATTGTTATTGTTAATTATGTCTACTCTGTATTCCATTCATTATCTGTTTTTAATTTCTAATGTGTCTTGACCCCTAATAATGTATAAAGTTCCTCCACAGTACTCAGCCTTCATCCTGGAGGATGCCTGAACTGACAGACAGCATTGAACTCCCTGACCACTGTAGTTTCTGTGCTTATAAACCTATAATTAACATCCATAACCGATAATAAAATTTTATATGTGTGTGTGTGCACACCCACACACCCACACACACACACACACACATATATATATGTTGCAGTAAAGCTGCTTTCGCCTTGTGCTTTGGGGTCACATCTGAGAAATCTGAGGACTACTTGGATACAAGCGCTGCCTTACTGTGACATTGGAATAACTAGACTGTTCTTGGGACTAGCAGGTAGCAGATACATCATGGGGACACTGGATGAAGGGAGGATTCTTGGATGGTGGAATAGAGAGTGATGAGGTGAGATTTCACTGTGCTGGTCCAAATAGCACTTAACACACTCTAATATATTGTTTCTCTTTTTGAATGCCCGTATAATGTTTTCAAGGTATGCTTGACACAAAGGAGCTAGAACGTTGGAAAGCAAGTCTGAGGAGAAGAGCTGCTGTGTATAGTCACTTCCACCAACCACTCAACACGGGCACTATTATCACGTCCATATTTACAGTGACGTTTGTGAGCTGCAGGAATATTAAATACGAGGCCTTTAGTTAGCTAAGTGGTGTGTGCCTGTAATGCCTTCTGATTATATTCACCTCCCAGTTACCCTTCCGTACCCCTTCCACCCACTCTGCTCCCTTTTCTTCTCCGTCTCGTTTCTGCTTTCATGTCTTCTTTGAATGACACCCCCCCCCCCTCCGGATTTAATTAGGGATGTGAGGCTTTATTTTTTTTTTAAATGCATGTGTGTTGCCTATATGTGCACAGCTGTACCAGCATGGAGGCCAACAGACAACCTTCAATGTCGTTTTCAGAAAGGCTGTTCGCCTCCTTTGAGACAGGGTCTCACAGTGTTCTCAAGCCCACCGAGTAGAGTGGACTGAGTGGCCATCCAGTCCCTGGGCTCCTTATGTCCTCGGCTCTGGGACTGTATGTGCCACCATGCACAGTGTTTAATGTGTGCTCTGGGAGTCAAGCTTGGGTCCGGGGCTTGTAAGGCTGTCTCCCCACCATCCCTGCCTGTTTCATAGGCATAAGCATAAGAAAGCAGTGCGACTTCTGAGGATGTTGAGCAGTGCCCTTTCTGTGACAGTTTTGCTTGGATTCTCAGCTTCTCTTGGGAAGCTTTCGACCTGTCTTTGTCCTGGAGATGGAGGGCTGGGTGCTCTGGAATCAGCTGTGCTGGCTGGTGACAGATGCATTTGGGTCAAGGTGGCAGCCGGTTCTTTTTGGGCCTCCTGCAGCTGTTGAGACAATATGAGTCTGCGTGGTGGAGGTCTGCCAAGTCCGACTCTCTGCTCCTCATTATGCTTTGGAACTCACAGTTTCCACAGCCCCCTTGCCCTGCAGTGGCTCACATCGGTGCATTGCTATGTCGAGCTGAATAATTCGCAGCATTTAGCACTTAAATTGGCTCATTGCAGACAATCCAATTAGAATAAAGTCTATTATCGTTTTGGTACCTTGGAATGAAATGGAGTGTTTAAGCGATGAACATGCCACGTTGCCTGGCAGTTGCTTCTTGTCTAACTCTTCCTTGTCTTGCAGGTTCTCTGCATCCTGCTAAAATGACACCCTGCCGTAGTGTGAACCGTGCATGAAGTTTGGTGGCACACACCTTTCTCCTACAGACATTGTATCTGGAAACTCCTTGGAGTTAAACAGATAGCTCTGAAATCATAGTACTTGTCCTGCTAAAAGGGGCATTTCATTAAGGTTGCTTTTCAGATGGAAGTCAAGAATCCAAGTGGGCGTGGTTAAGGGGGTAGTAGGTTAGTAATGATAGACCATGAAGCTTAGAACTGGGTCACATAAGACAGGGCAGTAAGAACAGTTTATAGAGGTCTTATATTATCAGTGGAGAGACCATCCAAGGGACATACTGAGCTGAAAGTTCTGGATTATGGCCAGGCCAGAAGGCTGGAAATTCTGGGATCACTGTGGAAAGGGAAACGTTTGTGGTAGACTAACTCAAAACGAAATTGCTATCAAGTATAAGCTGTGACTGATGGATAACTCAATGCATACATACATTCAGACCCATCATACTTTTCCTTAAGTGAGAAAGTTCTCCTTGTTGAGTGAAAGCGACAGTGGATACCATGGTGATTATATGCATGTGCACATGTATGTGTTTGTAATTCTCCTGTGGTGCAACATGGTACATGCAAATGCTACCAGCTACTGTAATCATCAACCATGGACTTGATAGTAAGCATAGACGGTTCTTTCCTAGTTACATGACCTCGAGGGTCTCCATTCCTCTATTACTTCTTGTACTCATCGTTGAAAATGAGTATACTCTTTATTCACCTGTACAGACAGTATTGAGAGTAAGTAGGAAGTAGTTTGTAAAAGCTACTTGCATTCAGTAAAATCCATACATTTGTTTCAGCCAAATCAGGTGCTCCTTTACCCCCTTCAGATTTTACAAGGCTGACTTGGAACTGAAGCTGTGAATGGGGGGGTGCTTCTGCCATCATTGAATGGAGGTGTGATTTAGGCCTGTCTCTCTACCTAGCTTTCTTTTTGTGTAAGATACATTTTATATTGCTGGCCAACTGATCCTCATTGATTTAGTTTACACAGTGAATCACAAAGGCTACCTCATTTCCCGGGAAACCGTATTTCTGTAAATACCCTTTTATCCTTCTGTAAATGCCATTAATGGCTTCTCGAGTAGTTACGAGAATGGACTGGGAAGCCTGTGCAGTCTCCTGCCACTTAATAGCAGTAGGTGAGTTGGCTTTGAATGTGAATTCTCACGTCAGGTGATCCCAAAATTTAGGGTACTGGTGCTGTAATGGTTCAGGTGTGAAGTGAGAGAATTGGAGCCTGCTGCTGTTCTGTTGGGAATCACGGTGGTCCAGCTGCAGAGATGGTGGTGTTTTGTGTGGAGACTAGCCCTCCAACATTCACTACTCTCCTGGTTTATTGCAGGTGCCCTAAGCATGGCTTCAGGTACAGGTAGATGGTTGGTCCTTCACAGTTGAGTAAGGTGATGCTTGGGGCATAGCTTCCCAATATAGAGGTGGGTTAGAAGTAGCAGGATATTTAGAGAATGGTTCTGTATCTTCTTTTTTTTTTTTTTTTTTTTTTTTTTTTCGAGACAGGTTTTCTCTGTGTAGCTTTGCACCTTTTTCCTGGAACTCACTTGGTAGCCCAGGCTGGCCTCGAACTCACAGAGATCCGCCTGTCTCTGCTTCCCGAGTGCTGGGATTAAAGGCGTGCGCCACCAACGCCCGGCGGTTCTGCATCTTCTACAACAGAAAGCCAGTTAGAAATCCAGACTGTGTCTAGGTGGTCTCCTGAAATGTGCTCATGTCTTTGCTTCAGGCAGGAACCTGGGTCTGAACAGCTGTGTTTCTTCCCCACAAAGCTATGTCTCCTACGTGATGACGGGCATGTGTGGGAGAGGTCCTAATCCACAGCCATTGTAGAACAGGGGGCATGCCAGCATCTGAGGAAGAAGTTGGGTAAATGGCAACGGTTCCCAGCTGGGCTGTTCTGTTTCCTTGGGAACCTGGTGTCATCTTGTCATGGGATGGATGGTCCCTGTTTTGTGTGTCTCCTACACATGTTTCTGTGAACATACATACTGTTTACCTTACCAGTCCATGGTGCTTTTACACAAAATGGCTTCAGGAATTGAATAAAATGTGTTAGGCATCTCCTTTTACCTTTCTTTAGTCATGAGGCCTGTCCTTAGGGACCTTGTTTCCCTTTTCTTCTCAAAGGCAGTCACTGGTAGTTGCTGTCTGTTAATTCAGTAACTGTGTTGTTTCCCTGAAGAATCTCAGGCACAAGCTGATGCATTCTCCTGGTTCTTAGCCACAACTAGGAAATGTCTGGTGTGAAACTAGAGTCTGCTCCAGATGTAGACACGGTTTAGGGAGGGGTAGCTGATCTGTGGGTGAGTAGATGTCTTTCATACCTGTACCCCACCCCACCCCGCAGTTCTAGAACAGACCTTTTGGCTGCTCAGGCCTGCTTTCTGAGTGCTTCCAGCTCTGCACCTCTGGAGGTCCTATCCAGAGGTGTTCTTTGCCTCCCAGAAGGGTCAGCACTGCTGTCTGAACATGGACAGACCCTGCTAAGCTTTTCATAATTGGTCATTCTACATGTAAGATAGGCTTTTTTTAGGCTTTAGTTTTTAAGACAATTTTTAGGTATTTTGACATAAACGCAGTTCGTGCTGTAACATTCTTTAATGTATGCATTTGAAGGTATTAATTTATAGTCCGTTGGAGAACCATGGACGCTCTCAAAGTTTTCCTGCACCTTCAATGGTAGTGAATTTCCTGTCCGTGAAGACTTGGATTTGGTGAGATGCACTGCTTTGCTCTATTTCAGCTTACCCTGTTTGGTTGTAAGCCTTCCCCGGTAAAAGGTTTGGTTTTAGAAATCCTGGGGTATATAGGTGCCTCATGCTGCAAACTTAAGGTTGTAGGATATGTTGTGCTTTTGTTATTGATTGTGTATGTTGCTGCGGGAGAACGGGTCTTACACATGCTGGGCAGGTGGGCTGCCACCGTGCCACACCCTGGCCCCTTTAAAACCAGTTTATTTTGCTCTCCTTCCTGGTTTCATTTTCTTTTCTGCCTCCCCTCTCTGGTTCCTTCTCTTCTTTCTTTCTTTGTCTGTTTAACAAATAAGGATGAAGGATACAAGCTATTATTTTATGTGTTGACTACAGGAGGGTTTTTTTTTTTCTCCCTTGGTTTTGTTTGAAATGTTAGGATACAGTACAGGTAGACTTCCAGGCAGAGACAGCTGCTGTAAACAGAGTTGAAGGAAGTCCTGGCGGTGTGGTCGGAGAACAGTGGAGGCTGAAATGGAAAGGGCTCCTTAGCTATAACAGGCTGCCACCTGGGTTGTTCGCCTGGCCCTTGCTGAGGGGTAGTTTTTACTGAGTTCTGTGTTTACAGCTCAGAAAATAGGTTTTCTTCTATAACCTCTTCATAGAAAGCAGAAAGCAGAGTCTGTGTATTGGGGTTAATTAAACCATAGCTTAGCATGTGTGTCTCTATGTGTAGTTGTGTGTGTGTGTGTGTGTGTGTGCGCGCGCGCGCACGCGCGCCCCGCTTTATTTGAGATTCTGTAGTCTCTGGGCATTTCATGTGCTATGTTACGCATCCAGTTATGGTTTTTGTTGTATTAAACTGACCTATATGTGGCAGAAGGGAAGCTGTGGTGTGTACTATGCTCAGTTACCAAACTTGCAGAACTTCCACGAGCCTGCTCCATATTCTACCCAAACTACATGCATCTAGGTAATTGGCCACAGCAGCATGCTGGTTCTTCTCAATCAGATGTTACCCAAATCACTTAGTGGACTCATTATCAGATGATGAGTAACATACAGAAAGTTCTGGAAAACATTTTTCCTGGTTCTCATTTCTACACAGACATCTTGAAAATTGGCCCTGCCCTTCAACACATATTTCATATGCATGTTCCATGCTGGAATGCAGGCTTCGTGCATCTGTTGGGGATAGTCTAGAAGGAATGATGGACAAGAAGGCTGGCAGCAGTGGTGTGGTGCTCAGGGAGTCCAGCACAGTGACGGCACACACATGCTCCTGTGCACCTCCAGAAGAAGGCTTCTTTGGTCCAGGCTCTGGAGCTGCTGGTAGTTCTCATCTGAAGCCTGTTTCCCTCCCTCGCCTTCCCTGCTTGCCCCCAGACATCCATGTACTTTACTTCCCACCTCAATTCAAGTCTGGATTCTAATTTTGTCTTCCCAGAGTGGCCTCCCAATAAGCCCCTGTAAAGCTGTATTTCTTTCATTTTCTCTTCATTTTTTCCTCACTTCTTTCATTTTTTATAAAATTACCCATAGGCCACTCTATGCTGGTTGTCTCCCTTTCCCTGTTAGAATTTAACTCTTTATACCCTGTTGTTTTCTGACTGCCTGGAGCTTGGTAGCTACTGATTAAAACTTATTAAGCTAATTAATGCTGACATGTCAGCTCAGTCATTACCATAATTTGAATCTTTTTTTTAACTATTTGTGGATGTTTTCTCTACTGTCCTAAAACTAGATTTGGCAGGTGTGTGGATAGACGCCCTGAGCATTTGGGGACTAACCGTGACAGAGTGGCGCTGAGAATAGCTGTGAACATCTCTGCTGCTTCCTGCTCCTGGGCATCTCTTCACTTCTCCAGCGAAGCTGTCGCTGTCGGGCCTTTCTGAAGCCAGGGTTGCCACTGAGGTGTCAGTCACTCAAGTTCTAGAGTCAGCCTACAGGAGGGTGGTCATTGGTCAGCTGGCAGGTGGCCTGGAAAGTTCATTCTGGGAGATTTAAATACTTCAGGGGAGGAAGATTAAAGAGAAGACAGAGACAGAAGGGGGAGGAAGGTTTGGGAGGGCAGCGGGGTTCCATTGGAAATGAGTAGCAGTGATTTCTTCACTCCCTACATTGTGCAAGTGAGCATTATGGACTAGGTGTGACTTGTGGCCACTGAAAACATGTTCAAGGTTAGTTTTTCAGTGTCATGCTCTAGTGGGTGGTCTTTGAATAATGCGTGTGGAGTTCTCATGAGTGGATTAATGTTTCTCTCTGAGGAGTGAGTGCTGTTCCTCTGGGTGAGTGGATTTGCTGCACCAAGAGGATGTTGTAGGGGTCCTCATTTGGACCCTCTGTCCCCATTACCTACTTGCCCTTCTTTAGCCCGTGAGTTCAGGTTGCACATGGCCCTTACCAGGTGTTCTCACTGGGTCACGGACTTCCCAGCTGCCACACCCATGAACTAAAGTAAACCTCTTCCCTTTAGGAATTAATTATCCAGTCTCAGGTATTGTATTATAGTAAGAGAAAGCAGAACAGGTTGGGGGAGTGGGGTCATAATTGTACCTTTTGTGGACTGGAAAACTGATGCTGTGCGTAAGGAACTCTTATCTCTTTTTTCCTCCCATTGCCGTGCTGTTAGGCTTCTCCAAGACAGTGTTCTGAGTATCAGGAGATGTCTTTGCAGTGTCCTGTGCTGCTGCTACAGGGACTTGGGGAGTTTTGTGTCAGGATCGCCTACTGGCTTTTCTTTTTCTTCCTATATTCAGAATATATCTTTCCTCTGGTGCTCACAAAGGCCGCGTGCTATTGTTCGCTATCGCTGTGCAGGGAGCTCTAGTTGGCTGGACAAGGAACTGTCATCCTGTCTATGCCAAAGGGGTCTTACGGTCATGGAGATATTGACCTGCGTTTCCAGGTCCCCAGGGCCAACTGCTTCTGGATGTAGTGAGTCCGGATATGGAAGCTCCATTCCCTGCCTGCAGTGGCCCTGGAGGAAGGAAATGGAGTTCCTGGATGATGAAAGCAACTTGTTTTTATTAAGAAAAGGCTATATTAAGAGCTGTCATTTTTAACACATTGTAAATGCCTTCAGTGGAAGAGCCAAAGAAAGGAATGGAAACTTGGGAACATCCTGGCAAAGATGTAGGTACTTAAGTACAACCTGCACATCGACTATTTGCCTGCCCCTCAGCTAAGTCTTATTGTGTGGTAAGGAACAAATTGACGAGCAGGGAAGATGAGCATAGAACTTGTAACTACACTGGAAACACGGTGAAGGTGAAATGGAAGATGCCGTGAATGGCATGGGGAAGTGACTTTATGTTGCAGGGTCAGCAGAGTTTTTTTGAAAATGGCCAAAGACTTGGAGAGCCTCTGAATTTCTTTTGCAACTTCTCATCCTGACCACTGTAGTAAAGTAGCAGCCACTGTGACCAATGGCATTGGTGTCCTGAAACTCCTATGTTTAAGCCCACCCTCAAGATGCTGGGTTGATTTTTAAAGGTGAGGTCATGGGAAGGTAATGAAGTCATGAGGATTAGCCTCCACACACGGGAATAGTGCCCTCAGAAGAAAAATCACGTAGGGATGGGGGGGGGG
>CABHPR010109575.1:24251-50048 GCA_902168415.1 Peromyscus melanophrys
CAATGAGCCCCTCACCCTCACCCACCCAGATCTTATCCAATGAGCCCATCACCCTAGCCCACCCAGATCTTTCCTTTTGCTGGGTTAGGAGTCAGCACGAAGGCAGCTGTCTGCAAACCAGAATGAAAGGTTTTAAAGAACTTGTCCAAACACACTGTAATCTCAAAGCACTTGGAAATGTCTATAGCTTCGGTTACCTGAAGTAGTTAGTGTTTGTTAGAACAGCTCTCTAAGAGCATCCATAAATAGACATGGTTCTTCTCCAGTAAAATCCACCCCGTTTGGAGGGACAGTGGGCAGCCTGGATTTCATGGTGGCCTGTAGAGTTAGCTGTCGATTGGTGACCTTTCATTTGACTGTCTCTCTGCATTAGCTCTGTGCTCTCCTTTTAGGCGTTTTCATCTGCACTGCCTTGTAGTTCTGAGATTGCTACCTGAGCCTCTTCAAGGCCCCACCTCACGTGTCCATGTCCAAAGCAAGTCAAAAAGGCGGTGGGAATACAACATTTTCGTCTCCTGAAGACCTAGCCAACACAGAACCACCATCTCCCTCCCAAATCAAAATATTAGAGTGGACAAGGATGCGGCTGGTGCCTCTCCCACTGAAGCACATTCCCTGGCTTGACCATGTTGCTGGTCAGTTGAGTTTTGTTTTTGTTCTTTTCTTTTTTCCTACAAGAAAAAGGATGGCTGGGGCCACTGGTCAGGCTTCCTGGCTCCTGGCCACTCATCCTGGTCCTCTGATGGTAGCATCACCTGACAGCATGTTTGGCTTCATAACATCAGACCCCAACCCAGACCTGGGGAGTCACTCAGGGAACTCAAAGACAAGCTAAAAGTGTGAGCAGTCCAGAGTGATCAAGGAAGGCCGTTTTAAGAAAATCCCAAAGTTGGACTTTCAGGAGAGTGGTTCATAGCTCACCTTGACTTACAGTCATGTAATGCCACTACAATTCTTGTTTGTATTTATAATTAATCCAAATCTCAGCACATCTGTGGTGTTTCGTATGGAATAGACCACAAATATGTCAAGGGCTTATTTCATCCCTTTTGGCCTAGCAGTGTTCGTGGGTTAGGTGCTCGGAAATTTTAAGACAAAAATAAGACAGAGAGACAAAGAATGCCAGCAAGGGAAGGTGGGGATGGAGAAGGAGAGAAGGGAAGAGGGAGGGGAGTGCAGCAAGGAAACGTAACAAGATGAAGGAGAGGAGAGCTTGTCTATAAACATGGTTTCTATTCGTGTTATTGTCCGCAAGGCTGACAGAGCATTTCTGGTTTTATTTTGAAAGCGTCGCTCAGCGGCATGAGTACACAGAACCGTCAAGTGTCTGGATTCCATTTTTGTCTAAAGGCGACTCCACTGTTAGGCAACCACATTCCATTTCAGAGTTCTGCTTCCGTTTTCTCTCCTGTTCATTCAGTCTCTTCTGTTGGTATTGCATCAGCTTCCAAAGCATGGAGAATTCTTGTTTTCTCGGCCATTTATTCTGCTCCAAACACTGAGGGCTTCCCTGGAAATAAGTGCTGGGCTAAGTGGAAATACGTTTGGTCCCACAGTGTCTCTTCAGGGCCTGTACAGCACCTCTCCCTGCAGTGTCTTTGTGAGACATTTGAAGGCCAAGCTCTCAGCTGTCCCTTAGAATGTCAGTAAGTGGTGTGCTGTTGAGAGCAATGTGAGGTGAGTTCTATTGAAGACTTCCCCTGCCATCTGGGCAGGTCTCCCACTTGGCTGCTGTGAGACTGGTTATATCCTGTACTGTGGAAACAGGATGAATTTGGCTGTGAGTGTCGGCCAGAAGCCCTCTATCCCATTTATGTGGCCTTGCAGGCTGGGCTCTGAGAAGTGCATGACTTCACTTGGGAACTTGCTGTGGTCTGCCACTAACCATCTGAGTCTGCAAAATGATGCCTTTTAAGCATGACCAGGACAAAATAACCCTGGGGCTCAATTTGCTGTGGTTTGTGTAGAAAGTTTAGAAGCTCACTATGGGCTTTTCTCGTGTTAGGAAAGTGGAGCCTCCTTGCAAGTTGTATCGTTTCTCTGGTTTGCAAATCGGCTTATCTTCTCCTTGCTAGAGCAGTTGCTTAGTGTGTACTAGAAACTGAAGATGAAATTCCTCAGCAAAGGTGATGTCTGCTTCTCCCCTCAGTAGGTGACAGCCTTTCACTCATAGAAGGGTGAGGGTTGAAGCAGGGGAAGGCAGCACAGGGGTCCAGAAGCCCTCCATGCCTCAGGTCTGCTCTTATTCATTCATTCATTCATGTATTTATTTTATGTGCATTGGTGTTTTGCCTGCATGTGTATCTGTGTGAGGTTGTCAGATCTTGGAGTTACAGACAGTTGTGAGTTGCCACATGGGTGCTGGAAATTGAACCCAAGTCCCCTGGAAGAGCAGTCAATGCTCTTAACCACTGTGCCATCTCTCCAGCCCTCTTAAGTCTGTTCTCATAGCCACCTCCTTTGTGAGAATATTCTGTGCAGCTGTGAGGAGGTAAGTTAGCCAGGTGGCAGGCTATGCATGTTCCACCCTCCTACAGTGAGTGAGGTACGGGGTCAACTGTAAAAGCAGAGGTGAGGAGCCTCTCATCCCCCTTGGACAGTCGATGCTCTCAGTGCTCATGTGCCTCAATTGTTGTCATTTCCTCTTCTTGGAAGCTGGAAATAATTTAGACAAACTCAGGACATGTAAAATACACCTTTCTAAACATCCTTATAGAAGAAGGCGGTGCCCAGCTCCCCCACGAGAGCTCACAGACTGCTGATCTAATTCAGTGCCTGCTAACCTCCCGGCGCTTACAGTGTGAACAATTTCCTGTCTCAAGTGAACGGGGAATGAAAAGAAACCCCATCACATTTTTAAAATCAAACTTGTTATTTTGCCTGAGTCCACTTTTTTATCCTCTACTTGGAAGATCAAATTACATGAATTTCCTGAAAGAAAAATCATAGCAATTGTCAGATTGCATGAGCAGGGGATTTATTCATCTGTGGCGGGGTCAACATTTTCTCAGACAAGTTGCTGAAGTTTATGAGTGTTTAAATTATGGGATGTCTTGGTACCGTTGTGATCATATGAACTTAAAAAACGATGGAGACACTGGTGGGTTAATTTTTTTTTTAAGTTTCACTTTTACTTCCCTTTTGCTTCAGAAGATAGTGGAATAAGGGATTTAAAGATGTGTTTTCTCTTTCCAGGCCTTTTCTATGTCACAGCAAAAGCATTGAGGTGGGATGACCACTTACTTTCACTGTGAAGCAGTTGATTGGAGAGGTACCACAATTCTCAACTAATTGCCAGTGTTCTTTCCTCCACACCCTGGCATATTTGGCAATGTCAGGAGAGGTTTGTGGTTATCAGAAGGTGGAAGCTGTTCCTGGCACCTTACTTCATGAAGTGCCCAAGACCCTCTCAGAGCAGTAGGGGATTTTGTGTACATTAAGAAGCCTTACTATGTTAACCAAAACTAAGAGTGAGCCCTGAGCTGTTTGTTAGTTAACATGACTTCATCATCTCCAAACACCTGTCAGAAATATCCCTGCCGTTGATCACAGGCAGGAAGCATTATTTTCTAAATAACACATGGGAGCTGCCTGAGCCCGTGATTTCCAGAGGTGTCCTCCATTCGGCAGTGAGGACTAAGATGTTACTTCACATTCTGAAATACTTGTTTACTGAAGAATGAAGTCTGAAGTTTCAAAGAGAGAGAGAGAGACTGCGTTTACCCAATTATTTCTGTCCAGTGACAATCTCTTCCCATCCTCTGATTTTTTTTTTTTAATTTCAAATGACCCCACATTAAATCCTAAGGTGCCTTTCCAACCATGGGGTTTGACATTTAATTGTAAAATGAATTATTCTTTCTGGGGCCATCCGCTTTGCTGGTGTGCTTCCTTTGAGACAGGTCCATTAAGTGAGCCAGACTGTCCTTTGGATATGAGGTTTCCATTGTGGGTCACTGCTCAAAAGGTGATGGAGTCAACTTCTAAACTTGTTCTGGTGGGGACTTGACATTGACCGGAAATTTGTGTGAAAACTGCAGCAGACTGTTTAGGATACAGAGTGAGTATTCCTAGGGCATTGATGGAGACCGGCTGCCTACCCTGTGGACTGAGTGTCGAAGGAGTGGGAAATGCCCCCTGGTTCTTTGCAGTGAGATCTGTGAAGGCTGTGTGTGATTTGAGATTCTTGATTTTGGTTTTCTTTATTTCTTTTATAACATATGTGAATACAAGTCTCGATACTTGCTGAGACTAAAAAAAAAGGGCACCGTATCGTCAGTAACGAAATATCAAGTTTTAATTAAAGTTTTCAGTGATGTCCTCCTTTGCCCTGTATTCTTGGATATTGACATAATTAATAATAGAATAACAGAGAGTGCATTATCTTTCTTTTTTTACTCCTACAAATTGCTTTTAAGTTCTCCACGATCTGGTTGACAACTGCAAGTGTAAGTATTTATAGAGGAAGATAGGGATGGAACTACCTACACGGCATCTATAAATACAGCTGTACATACAGAGCTGATGGTGACAGCCATCTTGCCTGTATCAAATGTGCAGGATTTCCAAATTTGAGAACAGAGGAATTGTGTCTGCACAAATCATTTTGTGTATCTTTTATGGCTTTAAGCTAGCGACCAGAGAAAAGTTCCATCTGGAAGAATATCTGTAATTTTTCTGGGAAAGGGTCAGAGTCCAGGGTCCCTTTCTTTGGGTGGCAGCGAGGGACTCCCAGCCTGGGGGACTATCTCAACAGTTCATTTTGGGTGTAAGAAGGAAGGCTCTTTTATGGCAGGTCTTATATTTGAAATGCTACCAGTGACCATTGTCCTCACCAGCCAATTAGAGGCAAATTAGAAAGGACAAGCAGTATTTTTGTGAGTAAATCTCGAGACTTCAAAGCCGGGAGTGTCCCATAGCCCGTGGTTCTTTGTGGGGAGCCACACATTAGTCTATGCATAAGTAAAACTGGTGATGGCATTCTCAAAAAATTCAGGTAGAGAACATGCAGCCATCTGGCCTGAGTTATTCCCTTGGAGGTTCAGAGTCTTCTCACCCAGTGGACCATGTGGCCTGGCCTTTGCCAGCCTCTCAGCTTGGTCATCCTCTACCCCATCTCTGCACGTTCCTTTCTCCTCTTCTTTACCTCAGCTCCTAGGGTCTGACAGGCTCTGAAGAGTGTTGCCGACAGGCCTCCTTTTCACCCTTACCATTTCTCCCTGTGCCTGGCTGCAGGCGGTACTTACAGCTGACTTTGGAGTTATTTTACAATGTTTAATTGTCGTTCCTTAGTTGTGTTGTTTTGGGGTTGTTGTTTTTCAGGTGGGCTTTTTATTTCTCCCCCAGGCAGTAGCTCAGTTCATCAGGTACTTACTCCTCTAGTGTAATGACCCGAACTTGCTATCCAGCATCACATAAAAATGCCAAGTGTGTCCAGGACGTGCCTTTGATCCCGGCACTCGGGAGGTAGAGCTCAATAACCGCTTCATCTGTAGAACAAGTTCCACACCGGACAGCTAGATCTTGTCTCAAACAAACAAAAGAAACCGAAACAATTGCCAGGTGTGGCCAGGGATAGCTGAAACAGCCTTTGGCAGGCAAGTACAAGTGGATCCCTGAGGCTAATTAACCGGCCAGCCGAGCTCACTAGGCAGGCTCCAAATAAGCAACGTGAACTGTGCCTGAGGAGCAATCCCCAAAGTTGACCTCTGGTCTCCACATATGTGCATGTGTGCAAATACACACACACACACACACACACACACACACACACACACACACACACACGGGCACGCGCAGGCCTGAGTTTGGGAATTCTTTTTTTGCAAGCCCTTCATAGGAATCTGAGAGACACTTTGCCCTGCTTTGCTCTCCTCTTCTTGGGTTCCTCCACCTTGAACAGAGTGTCCAATAAATATTAGTTGAATGAATGGATACAATGTAATTTTAGCACTCAAAAGTATAGACTTTGATTTTTATGGAGCAAACTCTGATATTGATTAATTAAAATTATTTCATCTCAGATAAATCATTTTTATGTTTAGTTTTAGACTTTGAAGTGGTATTGTGCCTACTGTTAATATTCTGTTCCTCCCCTTGAAGCCCCACCCCTTGGTGCCGCCCTGCATCCTGGTGTAAAAGCCTCATTTTAAGGAAAAACTCCACCCCTTCCTCTTTCTCTCTCTTTAGCTTTTCCTCCCATGAGGTGTGTACCCTCTCAAACCCCCTCTCTCTCTTTCTGTCTGTCTCTCTCTTTCCTATCTTTCTCTTTATCTCTCTATTATAATAAACTCTCCACATGGATACTGTGCCTGGGTTGCGAATTACTGGCGATTGCCGCCCTGCCCACATGGCGTGTGTGCATCTGCCCAGCCTGCTGCTGCATCTGCCCAGCATGCCAGCATGATTCCCTGCACGAGTGGGATACGCTGGCCTGGCCAACCTGGGGTTTCCCACGTGTGCATAATTCACAGCACCTACAGTCTCTTTAAAATCTCTCCGTGCTAAGTTGTAACCATGCATCCTTCACTCTTCCTTCAGAGAACAGCTTTAGTAGAGGCAGACTAACAACGGGGTCAAAGCTGTGTACTTCCTGATGGCTTAAAGAAAGGATCCATCCTGCAATGTTAGGACACTGTTCTGGAATGATGATCATTTTTCCCTTGGTTGTTCTTTTGTTTGGGATTGTATGGGTGTAGGGGTGGGTATGTGGTCCATTGATGTCCACACACCCATTCATTCACATACAGAAGCAGGAGCCAAATGACGATGGCTTCCTTGATAACTTCCTGCCTTGCTACCTTGAGACAGTCTCTCATTGGAGCTGAAGCTTGCTGTTTTCATTAGGCATGCTGGTCAGAGAACCCTTAGGATCTGCCTGTCTCTGCTCTGCAGTGCTGGGGTTACAGACGCATGCAGCCATCCCTGGCTTTTCATGTGATGCCTGGGATTCAAACTCAGGTCCTCGTGTGTGCAGAGCAAGCACTGCTCTCACTCCTCACCTTTTCCGTATTCTGTAGTAACTCCTGTATGGTGTATACACTACAACCGGCGTGCATCTTTGATGACAACAGGGTGCTTTTCTTCTTAGTTCCAGTGGAAGACCATCGTGCCAAAAGGTTTTTCCAGCTCTGTTGTCCACCATTTCTCTTCTGTTTTGTTTTTTTCTCACAGCCCAACAGTACTTCGCGCACCCCAGACATGCCAGTTGTCTGCTGTTCGCATTTTCGCTTTTACTGTGTGTGTCCGGGTGTTTTGTCTGTGTGTCTGTCTGTACTATGCTCATGCCTAGTGCCAGTAGAAGTCAAAAAAGGGCATCATACCTGGAGTTTCACATGGTTGTGAGCTGCCATATGGGTGCTGGGAATTGAACCTAAGTCTTCTGGAATATCAGCCAGGGCTCTTAACTGCTAAGCTTATCTCTCTAGCCACCTGCATTTTATTTAAATTTTTTCTTTTCTCTTTAAAACATAGGAAATTGGTGACACTATTCTCTCCTACCAAAATATTTTTATTTTTATTTTTTTTTAAACAAAGATAATTTCAGTCAGTCTTGCTAAGGATGTATAAGGTGAGGCCCACTGATGTGGAACTGACCTGGTGCAGCTCTGCTGGCCAGAGTGAGAGCACATCTCTGGAGAGGGTATTGGCCAGACTCTTGCTCTGCAGCTCTGCTGGCGTTATCACTCTGTGGGCATGGGAGTGCACACAGCAGACCATAAAATTCCATTTCATTTCTGTTGCATAAACATCGGATCACAAATAGTGTGATTATTTCTGGCAGCCTCGGGCATCTTAGCTAAGAGGAAGATGTAGGAGAATATGAATACTTAAATATATTATAAGCTTCCCTGCATGAGCTGACCAAGTACCTTTGGCTCTAGCCTTTAAACAGTCCAGTGTAAAGCATTTAATACTGCCTTTTGCTGAGTTCTTACTGTGTGAGTTTATGTTGTCATAGCCCAGAAACCACTGCTACCGTGTGTCATGTCCTTACTTCACAGATGAGGGGATGGGGAATGTGGATGTTCGTGACACTTGGCCAATATGGACAGTGCGCCAGCTAGATTTATGTCAACGTGACATAAGCTAAAGTCATTTTAGAAGAGGGACCTCAGCTGAGAAAATGCTCCCATCAGATTCGCCTGCAGGCAAGCCCGTGGTGGTGCATTTTCTTGACTGATGGTTGATAGTTGATGTGGAAGGTCTCAGCTCACTGTGGACAGCACCACCACTAGGCTGGTGGTTCTGGGTGCCATAAGAGAACAGGAGGAGCGAGCCCGGAAGCAGCACTTCTCCACTGCCTCTGCTTCACTTCCTGCCTCCAGGCTCCTTCCATGATTTCCCTGGGTGATGGACTGTAAGCCGTAAAATGAAATAAACCCTTATCTGCATAAGGTGATCATGGGATTTTTTTCACAGCAGCAGAAACCCTAACTAAGACAGACAGACAGGAAAGAAAAGGGTAGCTTAGGAACCCTCATTTTTTTTTTTATTCTGAAATGAAGACACCATTTTGTTTTCTTTTATTTGTTTCATTGCTTTTTTTTTAAATCATAGATGGACTTGAGGTGGTTTTAAATTGTGGTTGGATACTAAACAGGGGTGAGTATGTGGTGTGCACATATGCATGGGGGAGCCCAATGGTTAGCTCCAGTTGTTTTTTTGAGACAGGGTTCCCGACTGAGTTCATGACTTGCCAACTCGGGGAGCCTGACTGGAAGGCAATCCCTAGGGATGCTTCTGTCTCTTCTCCACCCCGCCCCCCCATGCTGGGATTGAAGGTGCAGCTGCTGTGCTCAGTCCCTGGTCTGTGGTCTTGATTCGATGTTACCTTGTGGACTTCTCAGGTGTAGCCAGCCACTCTTTTTCTCCTGTCTCAGTTGTTCTTGGGTGTCAGGTGGTGCCTCAGACCTATCAGTAGGCTATTGAACAAGAGGAGGGGGAGAAGAGACCACCCACTCCACTTGAAGTTTTACTTTTAGCTACTGATGGTCAAGTCCAGAATGGCTCTAATGGCCGTCTGGAGTGGGACATCCAATTAAGAAACCCATATGGCTGAGAATTTGCGGTCAGACAAGCAAAACTGTTTGAATGCAGCCTCTGCTGTGATCCTATAATTGGGGTCCTAGAAGCATTATAAATATGTAAAACAGGAGGGGTGTGAGACAGAAGGAAATGAGGGTGCCTTGGTCTACATAGAAGGTCTATATGTTTTCTCTCAAAGTCTTACAAGCTTGATGCTGGGTACAGTGTTGCTAGGATACCTTCTGTAGTTAACGTGTAGGTCCCTGAAGACAGAGACCTTATCGTTAGTAATTGTTCTAGTTATTGGCTAGACACACAGACACTCATTAAATATGTTAGAATTGATGATACTAGGTTTGATGCTTATATGAATCCCAGCACCTGGAAGGTGGAGACTCGAGGATCAGAAGTTCAGGGCTGTCCTCCGCTACATGTGACGTTTGAGGATAGTCCCGCTTTCATGAGAACCCGTCTCCAAATGTAAAAACAGATTGAAGTAAATAGGCTCTGGATGAAAGAATTAATCATTCCATCAATTTCAGTTTCTTCTCTAAAGTGGCCACTCTTAACAATTCCCAGGTCAGAGGACAGAATGAGTCTACACAGTCTTTGGCACACATAAATCATAGCAGAAACTTTTGATGTTGGTTATAATTTCCACTAATTGATTGTTACTATACCATTCTTTATACTCTATTTGGAAGCAATAAATGTTTGGAAAAGAAAAGACCATCTGAAATTAACAGTTTGGTTCCCATTGACGTTAATAACAGTTACCCGTGGTATCCTCCACTTCCCCTGCCCCACCTATAATCTAAGACCCTCTGCAGCTAGGCAAGTGCTCTACCACTGAGCTCCCCTGCCTGCTTCTCTGTCCAGCCTATCTTTTCTATATATAGATATTCTGGGATATTTTTTAGATTCTGTATCTCACCATAGAAAATGACGTGACCCTTCAATTCATTTCTTCTCTTCTCTCTCCCAGTCTTTTCCTTTCTTTGGTATTTATACCAAACATATAATCAGTGAATCATCAAGTTTGGAAATAATCTCCACTGACGAAACTCACCCCATTAGATATCTTTGCCATCAAACCCTGGGAAAGCTAATTTGTTCCCTGCAAGGGAGCCACATGTGGGTCGTCCAGGCCTACCCTTTCATTTCTGCACCTGTGTTTTTGTGTCTGAATATTTTATGGGCTTGTTTTGTAAGAGCATTTAGCATGTTCTACTGGATGCTTGGCTTCTCAGTAGATGGAGGGAGGTGTATATAAATTACAGTCTAGCAAGAATGAGAAGAAAGGTATCAACTTTATGTATGGTTTGCATCACATGTAGCCGTATATATACACACATGTAGAGGTGTGCATGCATTTATGTATGTCGTAAATGAATTAGGGACAGTGACACCACAGAGTTTAATGGATGTCACAATGCTCCAGTTGTAGATGAATATTTATGTTACCTGCAGAGTAGAATATGTTCTTCCATTTGCTCCAGAACTTACATTTTTTAATATTGATTTTTTTCATTCACAAGATAAGTATCTCTTCTATGCATGTGTATTGAGATCCAGTTCATCTACTGTAACAAAACCAGGTGCCCTAAACAGTGTGTTAGCTTTCGTTCTTTGTTTTGTTTGGTTTGGTTTTTCGAGACAGGGTCTCTCTGTGTAGCCCTGGCTGTTTTGAAACTCATTCTGTAGACCAGGCTGGTCTTGAACTCAAAGATCTGCATGCCTCTGCATCCCAAGTGCTGGGATTGAAGGCGTGTGCCACCCCCGACCTGGCTTGTTAACTTTATTCTTGGGAGTAGCCTGTACAGAGCCGCTCATGGTTGTTTTAGAAATCCAGACTCCGTCTTGTGATGCTGTCATCCCCAGGACTCTGGATGCAGCCTCTGTTCTCACCACTGCACTTACCCCAGCCAGCTGGAAGGCACTAAGTAGCTTTTAAGGGCAGCTGCTCCTCCCACTCTTGTCCTGCTCTTCAAAATTTTGTCACATACACCCACATAGAATGCTACCAGGGTACCTAGAAATGTGGTCAATCTTAAGTCTTGGTAGCCATTAGTGCAGGCAAAATGTTGAGGTTCTGTTACTCCCTTTTGTAAAATGAGTTAATGATATAGTCTATACTCCCCTCTCTCTGACAGTTTGTCCTATTGAGTATCTTATTGCTGGTGCTCAAATGAGTAGCAACATGTCATGAATGCCTGGAACGTATTGCTTTAGCAAGTGAATGAAATGGCACCCCTCTCATTCTTGAGACTATGGGGTTCCTGAAAGGTCCTGACTTTATCTCCCTTCTCTTGTTCTTTTCATCCTGTGGGCTCACTGACCACTTGTCTCCAGTGCTTTTCTTGGTTTGCAGACAGGGGCCATATGTGGTCCTTTCTTCCACCTTCCCAGCTCCCTGGCCCAGCATCATGGTCGCTGTGAGTGCCATATACTCTCCTAAACTCAGGTCCTCCCCAGCCTTGTCTGTCACCTCGGAACACTTTCCAGTTTGCTCATTTCTCTTTCAAGTGTGATGTTCGGAACAAGCACAGCTTCTCAGTTTTGCAAGTAACAGATGGACAGAAAGTGGTCTGCCTCCTGTGTGTTTGATGGACAGCCTGTCTTTCAGAAATTCTTGACTATTGCTTCCTTTTGAGTGTCACAGAGAATGGCCAAGATAGGAACGTGCACACATTCCTGCCCACACACCCTGACCCATGAAAACATGGAATACTTGTCAGTAAACTTGAAGTAATAAACTTGTCAAATCTTTCTCTGAACTTGGGAGGGGCCCCACCTAAGCAGTACAGAACCTAGACTTGATTGGAGCTGCTTTCTTTTGTGTTTTCTTCTGACTGCTTTGCATGCTGGGTCTGGGCTGGGTTTCGTATTTATTCGCTCACACCCATTCCACTCCATCCACCCTTTTTTTCTGAGACAGACTCTTACTGTGTAGCCCTGGATAGCCAGACTTCTGCCTCTCTAGTGCTGGGATTAATGGCTCCAGTATGCCCAGGCCTTTCTTTGCCTCTAAACTCACATTTTAATATTCTCATTATCGGAGGCTCTTCCCTTTTCTTAACTCTTTATTAAATTTTCTCCGTAATTGTATGTTGCCTCATACCCAAGGAAAGGCATTTTATATTTAAGTTTGCACATCATAGAATTGTTTTCATAAGAAACACCTTTACCAAACCCTCTGTATGTTCTGGGTACTGTTATCCCCAGATTATTTAACACATATGTTGTATATTCTGTGTGTTGTTATCTGATGTTAATGATTATTTAACATGTATGTTGAACAGATCCCATTTCTGTCCTCTTGAGAACATGGAGGCTGAGAGAAGCAAGCAATCTGCCCCATTTTCTTTTTCCAAAATTAGATTCAGTACCAGGTACTACAGTTCCAGAAATGATCCTCCTAATGTCAGTATTTGCGACCTTGAAGTTTGGCTATCTACATAGTTGACTACATTAAATATTTAATAAACAAAAGCCAGGAATAGGAACATTACTGATCGTGTATGTGTGTGTGTGTGTGCGTGCGCGCCGGTGTGTGTGTACATAGACACACACTCGAATCATGCACAAGTTGAATGAAATCCACTATGTGTTCCTCAGGCCTGGCTTCCATTGTGTCTCAGAGCTTGAAAGCAACGTTGGCTTTTCTTAGCATACCCACTGTGAAGTGGTGATAATCAGTTGCATTCCAGTTTTTAACAGTGTAGAAGATTCTGGATTACATCTCAGAGCCTTACCTTCTGGTTGTAAAAATTGTGTGTTATTTATAGCTGAAGAATGAATTACAAATGACCAGAAGCAATAATGAGGAAGAAATGCCTTCTGTGGTACCTTCATTAAAAGCAATGGCTATGAAAGTATCCCCTTCCAAAAGCAGTCCTAAGACTCCAAGCTCCATCTTTGAAAGTTTGAAAAGTGACGTACAATTAAGAAATGCTTTTTAAGCTGGGTACGGTGGCTGGCCCCACGATTTCAGCACTTGGAATAAGGCAGGGAATTTGCATTTGTAGACCATGCTCAAATATGTAGTGCATTTGAGGCCAAGCTTTGTTACATGAGCCTCAGCCGCCACACAAAGGCAAGCAGAAGCCAAGCAAACCTTAGGAAAACAAACAAAACCCATGCTTTTAGTGGGTAGTGACACTTGCTGCCAAGTGTAACGACCAAAGTGTGATCACCTGAATGCACACAGTGGAAGGATAGAAGTCACACCTTAAGTTGTCCTCTACCCTCCACAAAGTCATACAAACACATTTACACAAAAGCCAATACAATAAATAAACATAATATTAAACATCATTAGAGAAAAGGAAAGAAATACTTTTAGCCTGGCAGCATACTTATAATCCCAGAATTTGTCGGCTAAGGCAGGAGTTCAATGCCAGCCTCCTCTGTGTATTAAGTTTCAGGCCTACTTGGGCTCCATGAGACCCTGTCCCAGGTAGGTAGGTATAGGTAGGTTGGTTAGTCAATAGATGAATGCTTTTGTTTCAAGCTTTGTGGCACATGCCTGTCATCATAGCTACTCGGGAGGCCAAGGCAGGATGATGCAAGATGACTTCCCCTTGGTCTTCAGATGGTTTGGAAGCCAGCCTCCTCAATTTAGACTAAGGAGAAGGCTGGCTAGGACTATAGCTCAGGGCTATAGCGCGTGTCTCTTGCCCTGGATTTAATCCCCTGTTAAAAAGGTGAAATATTTGTCTTGCAAATTCAGTAACTAGGCAGACAGAATCTTCCATTCAGCCATCTCCCAGATGCTGTGAACTAAAATGGGTACCATCTCTCCTGCAGTGTACTGGCTCTGTCATCAAGACTGATGCAGAGCCATGATCTCAGCAGTCAGAGGTTTTGCTGGATAGATACATACCTTGGTGTCCTAAATTGATTGATGCATAGGTTTCTGGCAAGCCAGTCCAATGAGTAAGGAATGAAGGTGCTAACCTGGTTGGCTTTCCTGCCGGCTCCTTTTACAGTGAGAACCACTGGTCATCCCGAAGTACCCTGGTCTCAAAGCTGGGACAGTCAGTCCATCGTTTTGAACTTTGGTGGCTTCTGTGGGGTTTGCTGTGCTCTTTCCCACCCTGAACTTTAACAGTTGCAGTCCGCTAGTCAACCAAGCCAGGTTTGGGGCCAGATCTGGAGTGGCAAAGCTGTGTTTGAAACACCAAGTGAAAGCAGGTCAGATTCCAGTTATCTAGCAAAAACCTTTAAAAATGTGACTCTGGCTCGCCTTTGATGGAGGCTGCTGAGGCAACCATACTTCATGCATTTCCTTCTCTCTTCTTTGAGGCCTGGAAACTTGGAAACATTTTTCACAGCTTCCTGCTTATTTTAGAGGCAAGAAACATGCAGGCAGAGTGATGACAGCTTTAGGTTTATAACAGGTGACGGCAAAAGAGAACATTGTGCGCATCGAACTGTTAGTGCCACTTCCAAGTTCCAGCTCCAGTATATTTATTAACATTTTTGAGTAGTCTTAAAATTATCTATTAAGCACAATTTTTCACCCTTTCTGACAGATTCCTGGTCCTGCCAAGAAGCTCTTAGGCTGTAAAGGAAAAGGAGAAACAATCCCACATTTCAATCTTCCTTCCCTCCCTCCCTCCCTCCCTCCCTCCCTCCCTCCCTCCCTCCCTCCCTCTTTTCTCTCTCACTTATTTTTTTTTCCCCATCCGCTTCTTTGGTGAATTAACTTAGGGTAGAATCGTGCTTTCAGAGGAGCTGAAGACTCTAACTGCCACCTTCTCTTTCTCTCTGGACGTCAGGTTTCCCCTGCTCTCTCTAAGGCTTCATTTGACGTAACCTGTCTTACCTGAGTAAGGCTTTAAAAACAATCTCCTTTTGCATTAACTTCTCTCTGTACTTAGCCAAGTCTGAGTGGTTGATGTTTATCAATGTGTTAACATTCACCCTTCTATTCTTTCTACTTCTTTTCCATTTTCTCTGCCTTTTCCTTTAATTTTTTACTTCCATAAAACTTCCCTGATGCAGCTTGATTTATCAAGTTTTCTGTACAATCATCAACTTCAAAATTGGGTTTTAAGGAAGCAGTTGAACCACCTCACCCTGCAAATTAGAAAGTTTCTGATCTGGAAAAGGACTTTGGGTACGCCTCATCTATTCCCTGGAGTTTTATGTAAATTGACATTTATTAGGAATCAAATTCTATTTTAGGTGTTCTTGGGGAATCTGTAAATGCCAGCAGAGAGGCGAAATTGATTGAGCGTTTGGCAGTCTGTGACGAGCATCACTATGTTTGAAGTGTGTCAGGGTTCCACTTCAGTCATTATTTTCCCAGTAACCTTTCGGAGGAGTCTACTAACTGCTCTTACCAGTTTCAGGATTTGGGTTTTATGTGTTTGTTTGTTTTCTTTTGTTGCATTTAGTGTGAGGCCTGTTCGACTATTTGACATAGCTCCTTATGCAGAAGTGAGCCTAATGCAGAGGTGAGTTTTTCTTACTGTTGTCCATTTCTGTAGGAATAGTAAGCAAGGGCATGTTCTGGGGTAGGAAGGAGAGTTTCATTGACTAATATTTTTATCTTTGGTTTCTCATCATTAGCGTTCAGATTTTTGCTTTGGGAGAAAAAAAGTTTGCATGGCCCACTGCAGGTCAGTGTATACGCGTCGTGTTGGGATCGGATGTGGAAACAAGTGGGAGGTCAGCTGTTGGTACAGGTGCAGCATCTCCATTCCACAGTCAGAGCTGGTCTGGGCACTCTGCTCATGAGACTAAAGTGACAGTCACTATCGCAGTGTTCTGAGCAGGTTTGGAACATACTGCATAAGGAAATTTAACAAATAAGATGCTGTCTTTTGATCCGAAGCTTATTTCCTCTCATGAGGACTTGCAGAACTCAATGGGATAACTTGACATCATGGGCCTTTGAGAGAACCTCAGGCAAGCTCCTTAGCGCTAAGCTTGGCGAGGATGCTTGCACAGCAAAATTGAGTAAATACACGTCGGGCTGGTAAACAGCTCTCTGTAGTGGAGCCCGATGAGCAAAAGTCGGCGTTAATGAAATCTCCGTGTGGATTGTTCTGCCAGGGCTGTTGTCCTAGCTGGGCAAATACTGAGAAATTGCCTAAGATTTTATAAAGCTGTTTGAGTTTTGCCTATGTAAAAGAATTAAGGTCACACATTTTGAAGAGCACGATCCAATTCTGCTCCTGCAATGATGCGCTACTTCCTTTTATGATAGTGCAGGAAATGGATTGGGGGACATGTTTAACTCTAATTTCCTTGTTACGAAGGGTCCAGTGTGTGCTGAATTTTACCAATAAAGAATAATAACTTCTGTTGACAAAGCAAATAGAAAACTAGTTTGTGAAAAGCTCGACCATCAGAACCTAGATCTGCATATCTGACTCTTGGCTGACTCTGGTCCGTAATGCATTTGATGAATGTCCACCCGTGTGCGCTGCAGGAAGTAAGGACCACTCCAAGACCCTTTGAGCTGAATGGAAGAAGCCAGGCCTGAGTTTGCTTCTCAGCTTCATTATTGACTTGTTTTTGGTGGAGTGACATCCCTTAATTTCTCTGTGCACATTTAGTTGCAAGAAAAATCCCTTCTAGGAAAACGTGCATTAACAGTCATTTCATAAGTAGATTGTACCTATCGTAAGGACCATGCATGGGTGAATGAAATAAAGGAAACTTTGGACTTTGAACTTCTGATCTCATATCCGTGGGAATGTTCTAGAATAAATTCTAAGACATTGTTTTTTAGCTTTCCTAGACTCTGGTTTCTGCTCTGATTGTTTCTGATTTGGCATGCAACCTTGTGTATCATGTGATGATTTTGACTTTTGGTCTGTCAGTAGCATTTTATATTTTTCTAGGAAAGCTACCAAATTTTATGTGGTTTAAATGGAGTCCTATGTGCTCACTTGGTGCTTATTATCTGGTGGTTAATTGTAGTTCAGTGAAACAAGTTCCATAGTTGGGGTTGTACAAATTGATATTGTAGTCTCAGCGAAATGATAGTTGCAGTCTTTCTTCTTTATGAATTAAGTGAGAATCAAAAGTCCTTTCTCACCCGTGTGTTCAGCAGATGGGAGATGATAGCCAGTGGAGTCTCCACTGCTGTCACAGGATGCTTCCTTCCCCTGAAGGGCTTAGCCTAGTGTCTGGAGGTGCTGACTCTCATCATTGGAGTCTCTAAAGGGGCCTATCTCATGGAGTTGGTTGTCTCATGGGCCAGTAAGACCTGTGGTCTATGGTTTGCCCTACAGTATGACTTTGTGGTCACCCTCAAAATTTCACCTCCAGCCAGCCTCCTTTAAAACACTGTTTTAGAAGAGTTGCTGGTCTTAATTATTATTTTTTTTTGAGAGAGAGAGAGAGCATGTGTGTGTGTGTGCGCGCAGTGCAGTGCAGTTGGGGAACGGAAGAGGGTATCAGATCCTCCTGGAGCTGAAGTGATAGGAGGTTTTAAGCCACCTTGCATGAATGCTGAGAACTAAGGTTCTCTGGAAGAGCGACAAGCTCTTAACCACTCAGCCATCTTTCCAGCCCCCTAGAAGAGTTCCCAACTTAACCATCTTGACTACATATAGTCCGTAAATGGTTTGAGAGTGGTGTGCTGCCTTGCACTTCATTAAGAGGGATGTTTTAATACGCTAATCAGCGTGTAAAAAGGAGGGATGTTTCATTTTGTCTTGTCTTGTTTATTTGTCCTAACAGTTAGAATGTGGATGGCTTCGTGGCAGAAATCAGCCTAGTCAGACTGGGCCTTTCTTCGGTGTGTGCCCTTCCGATGTGTGCTCCACCCTTCGGTTCTGACTCCAAAGCCCCATGTCATCTGCTGTATGTCACTGCACATCTGCAGAGCCAAAAGAAACCAGAGTAGACCCTTTATTTACATGCTTGCTAAGTAAGTGAGAACAACAATCAAACCCGAAGCGCCCAGTACTTCCTTTAACCCTGTTCACTCATGGAAGTTTAACAAAAGCTGGTATTTGCCATTTTGGTTTACTGCTCCATCACTTCAGAGCAAACATATTTATTGCCCGCTTCATGCTTAAAACTGTGATAGGTCTGTTAGAACGCCACAGTTCTTCCTCAGATCTCTGGATGAGGCGATGGTGACGATGGATGCTTGGATGGTTCTCTGAGGTGCAGAAGCTGTGGTTCTAGCTGCTTCCGGTATAGCTTTCAGACAGAAGCAGTAAGCCTTATTGCCAGATAATCACCGTTATTCATGTCTTCGCCACAGTAGAGAAACTCTACTCAGTGTTCTGAAATAAAAATATTACTTATCCATGAGTCTTTTTTAAAAAATTTCACTGGGTGTGGTGGCTCCTGCCTTTAATTCTAGCACTTGGGAGGCAGAGGCAGGCAGATCTCTGTGACTTTGAGGCCAGCCTGATCTACAAAGTGAATTCCAGGACAGCCAAGGCTGTTACACAGAGCAACCCTGTCTCAAAAAAAAAAAAAAAAAAAAAAAAAAACCCCAAAAAACAAAAAACAAAAAAATAAACAACAACAAAAAATTTCAGAGACAGAAGTTGTGATTTTTTATGTAAAGCCTGGAACAAACTTCCTTCCCATCCCTAAGCTGATAGTAAGTAGTCAGATTTCCTTCAGGTTGACATCTCAAGCTCTGAGAATATGGTTTGTTGCTATGAATGGCCACAGACCGGTACATGCATGTTCTTGCCTTTTGTGACCGTGCTGATGTACACATGTGCCAATGTACACATGTGTAGATGTTACTTTGCTTGGCAGCAGTATACTCTCAGCTGTGCCTGTGGATGGTTTCAGGTTGAAGTGAATTGGGTTATTGTTTTTTGTTACAGTTTTTTCCTTCTGTTACAGTATTAACTGTAGGAAAATCCTTGTATCCAAAGCACAAATTGAAAATGGCTATTTTTCCTATGATAGAAATTGTGTTAGAGATTGGCATTTGGGGACATCGAGTCCTGAGGTTTTAAGTGTACCATTGTATTGTTAATAAACCTACTGTGTGAAAATGCTGATACATGAATATACTAAGGATACACACACTGTCCCTTACCTTCTAGAATTATAATGGCTCCCCTATGGTGAAGAAGACACTGCAGTCAGTTTCTCACACGAAGGACCTTTCACCAGGCCACTGACTTGCCTCTGTCATGTCCTAAACTGTCAGTATCCTCTTCATGACGTGCTTGGGAATTTTGTGTTCTGATCTCCTTGTGTGTATCTTTGAATGAAATATGAATGGGAGGGCTGGACTTTCACCCATGGGCGATTGGCTAGCTGCTGTCTAGTAGATGTGGTCATGATACCCCCCTCTCATTTCAAACTGACAACCTGTTATGAGCAGCAGGAGTGTAGGTAGCAGCCTCTACCCTGGCACTGTCTCCTTCCCTCCTTTCTTTGTTTATGTGTGCTGGAAGATGCTTTTCCCCGTTCAGTACTTGTTAAACGACTATGGTGTGCTTGAGCTCCAAGGCAAACAGAGTTTCCTGATTGTGTTAGGAATGCTCAGCCGGAAAAGGAATGAGTTCCGGAACCTGGTGGTGGAGGGGCCTGAGCAGAGGTCAGCCCATATGTCACCTACCCTCTGCTTATGACATTCCGACCTCCCAGATACTGTCCAAATGTTCCACAGAAAACAAAACCACACCCCAGATGAGGATCCTTGATGCCCAATTTTCACAAAATTGTGTCCTTGCAATTAGAGCGTGTTACACTTCTATAATTATGATTGGCAGGGTGAGTCTCTGGCACGTGATGCCACCTCACAGTAGCTGAACCCAGTGCTCGAGTACCCCCACTCTCAATGCCCACAGTTGCCTGAGCTTGGTAGGTGTCTGGGAATGCTTCTAGAATGAGGTGAATTTAAGTCCCCTTCAGCTTGCACAGTTCTGCCACACCATCACAATCTGAAGCTCCTTTTGTCCAAGGGACCAGAGAGCACCTTGCTATGCAGGAATCACACTTTGAGTGTGAGCCTAGTCTGTTCACCAGGGAAAGGCTAGGACAATTGTCAGTTTCTGCCTTGTCAGAGTATGATATTTTTATTTAAAGACTCGCTTGTTTTTATTTTATGACGGTGTCTCCTGCTTGTGTGTGCACATATACACGCAGTGCCTGCAGAGGCCAGAAGAGGGCACCAGAACCTCTGGATCTAGAATTATAGTAGGTTTGACCACCCAGCAGGGGTGCTGCAAACTGAACCCTGGTCCTTTGCAAGAGTAGCAAGTACTCTTAACCTCTGAGCCATCTGTCCAGCCACTTGAAGTACAATTTTGTGAAATATTTAAATTTGGCTCACTGTGTGTGTTAATTTTAATTACCATCATAGTTTAACATTAATGCATATCATGTTAGCTACTTAGCTGATCCTTTTGGGAATCCAAAGGGATGATGTCCTTGTCAGTTAGCTTCTCTCAAGTTACCCAGGCTGTTCTACAAGGCACTGGTGGTGTTCCATGAGATGATCCTGAAGGCCTTTGCTGGCAATGAATGAACATTCGCCTGCCTATATGTGTCCTGGAGGCTTCTCTCTGTGTTGTGAACTTCACTCCTTATAAAATGCACCTGCTATGAACAACACTGGGATGACCCAGGTTTGTGGTGGCCTGAAATTTACTGTCTAGCCTGAGCTGACATCAAAGTAGTGGTGATGATCCTGCCTCAGCTTCCTGAGGCCTAAGATTACGGACCTGCACTCACACACCTGTGTGTGACTAACAGACTTAAGCACAGAACCGGGGATTCTTTAATGTAGTAGATTTCTTTGACTCTTTCTGCAAAACTTAGGCTCCAGCTGTCCTTGAAACTCCTTAAGAACAAAACAAAACTGAATATCAGAGTGGCTGGGACATTGTATGAACCCACCTAAGCCAGAAAAAATATGCCTACAAATCATGAAAATGGATTTAAGCAAACACTTGGGATTCTTCTGCAAGTTGATGCACAGAAGCATTTGTTATCTCTATTGGAGTGCTTCTGTGAAATAGTAAAATCAACAAGGGCTATTATTTAATGAGTGCTTAATGTGAACATAGGCACTGTGTCGAGAATTGTGAATGACCAGTGGGACTGAGGACATTACCTGTGAGGACAAGTGTAGCTAGAGTTTTCCTGCCGGGCCCACAGTCAGGACAAACCTCTGCCACCCGCCAGTCCCACAGCCGCTCAGACCCAACCAAGTAAACACAGAGACTTATATTGCTTACAAACTGTATGGCCGTGGCAGGCTTCTTGCTAACTGTTCTTATATCTTAAATTAATCCATTTCTATAAATCTATACCTTGCCACATGGCTTGTGGCTTACCGGCATCTTTACATGCTGTTTGTCATGGTGGTGGCTGGCAGTGTCTCCTCAGCCTTCCACTTCCCAGAATTCTCTCCTCCTTGTCCCGCCTATACTTCTTCCTGCCTGACCACTGGCCATTCAGTGTTTTATTCATTGACCAATAAGCAACATGTTTGACATACAGACCATCCCACAGCAGACAAGCACAGCAGTGTTATTAATTACCTTCTTGTTACTGGGGTAAAACACACAACAAAAACAGCCTTGAGAACAAGGGTTCTGTGGCTCGCAGTTTGAGGGCACACAGTCAGTTCTTTATGGTGAGGAAGGGGACTTGGCTGGAGCCCAAACCTGTGGAGTTCACAGTTAGAAAGCAGAGTGGCAAATGCCTTTTTGTCTTTGTAGTCAGTCTGGGTGGGTCTTTAACCCTCTCTGGAATGCCCTCACCAGCACACTCAAATGTGTACCCCTAGGTGATTCTAAGATACAGTGAGGTAGTTGAGGAAGACTAAGTATCACGGCAGGGCACATGGTTGCCATTCTTGTCCCTTAGGGAAGAGAAATGAAACCAAAACACGGGTGTCTTATTGACCATCGCTGTGGAAATGCACAGGTTTCTGTCCAGCCAGGCTTCTTGATCGATTGATTGATTGGTTAATTGATCCATTTAGTTTTCTATTTCCTGGTCCATTTTTCACTCTGTTTCTGTCTCTGTCTCTCACACTGGAACTGTTGCTGTGCTGTTGAACTTGAGAACTCAGTTAGGAGGTAGCAGGAAATTCAGAACTCTGTTGAGAGGTGACCAGTTCACAGCGGGAGCTTAGTGTCCTTTGTCTGCCTCTTTTTGTCCCAGTGGCAATTCTTTCTTGCCTAGTGGGCATCCAAACCACAGGGAATTGTAAATTCTATCACATATGTGACCTGACCAGTGTTTTGCAGAAGTAGAGAAAGTAGAGATAGAGCATACACTTTGAATTTGATCAATAAAAACGCTAATTCCTGTTGTATCCACGAGGTTTGCCATGGTACATAGAGAGGACCTGTTTTCACAGAGGCTCAAGTTGTACTTTAAGAAAAGGGGAGCTCATTGAATCCCTTGTTTTCTCTTGTGGAACTGTTGACCTGGGAGTTTGTTCCCACCTTCAGAAGATGTCCTTTGGGCTTCGTGCGGTTCAGGGAGCATGTTGCAGTCCAGATGAGACACTCACTCACAGGTAAGCAGAGCCTAGGAACGAGACTCCACTGCTGTGGGTTTAGACATGCTGATGTTGTAAATGAGAGGTGATTAATGTTCGGCATCCGTGTGCTATTTTGGCACCACTCTCCTCTATTGCAGGAATTTGAAGACGTGTTTACTTTCAACTCTCAAAGACCTTGTCAAGCAGAGTCTGGAGGACACGAGCCTGTTCCTCCAGGAGGGTTCTTTGCAGTATCTTCTCTCTGCTAGAACATTTTTACCCAATTGTTGAAAATTAGTGAAAACATTTGAACAAATTTAGACATAGTATGATGAGAAATGACAGCTTCTAATAAAAGAAGGAGCATTCTGCTTGAATCTCTTCTTGGGGGCTGTGAGCTTGGGGTTAAATAAGGAAGGCTCTCACAGGTTTTAGCAGAGGTTTGTGGAAAAGGCCCTGATTTCTTTTAAGAATTGCCAGAGTGGACCAACCAGGGTGATGGCGCTTTTATTAGCAATGTTAATTAGCTCAGCTAATCAAGGCTGCATTTAGGCTTTTGATCCCATGCTAATTTGCAGGCCTGCAGAAGGAGATAAACTAAGGTGGAAGAAAGGTCAGTGCTGTGGCTGGCCTATGGATTGAGCGTCTGTCTCAAGTGCAGAAAATCTTTAAAAATGAAAGAGGCTTTAGGAACTCACTCACAATGGGAAGGAAGGCACTGGGTCTGAACGTGAGGAATTGTACATTGCGAATCAGATTTTGAGAGGGCTTCAGCTGCAGTGGTTCATGACACCATGGGAATGACTGAGGTGAAATGCAGAGGTCTTTGGGGAAGGAATGCCAGTTATGTAGGAGGTGCTGGAGTTCACTCCTTTGAGGGTGAGGAGGAGCATGTATGGGTGCATTAGGCATGGGTCTGGAGCATGTAACAGAAGGTCCTGGATAATCGGGGCTGAGTGAAAACAAACTCGCCAAACAGCTGCTCACTCTGGGCTGGTGTGGCTCTGGGTTTGGCTGCATTTGCAAACAGCTACCTGGCTTTTCTTCTTTCTAGATGGGACATTTGCTGCTGGTGTACATCCAGTGTCTCTGGTATCACAGGGTGAATCATCCTCTAGCTTTCCAGGTTTCGCTTTAAGGTTTCCTGCAAGACATACCTCTGACCAGTCGCTCTCTGCATGCAGAGTGGTGTGTGTGTGTCTGAGCACTGAGCCTGGGCTCCTGCTTCCTTCCATTTTCAGAGGGGCTCCCAAACACAACTCTTAGTGTACCTTTCAGAAAGCCAGACTGTGGACAGAGGACATAGTTTTCAGAAATGAAATTTGAGCACACCATTCGGGACAAGAGCTTATGCGAGCCAGGCAAGTGCAGCACCTGTTTGAAAGGGAATCAGCAAGCAACCTCTCCATTCATTCACCCATCCTTTCAACAAAGACTAAATGAGCATCTACTATCCAGGCATTGTTCAAGGTACTGCGAGTTCAACAGGGCACAGAATGTCTGTAATTGTTTTCTCTGTGGAGCCTGCAACGTTTTTATGCTGTTGTTGGGGCTCTGTTGTGGGGGAATGTTCTCCAGATATGAGTGGTTGGTTGCTATAGCTACAGCGAAGGGCAGAGGGGTGGACTGATTCTGGGAAATGCAATCAAGGGAACAGGAGATGAGGTTTGCTGAGAAAGAAGGGATGGAGAGGGGTTGAGTACCTCCGAATGGGAGGCCTGTGGGGTAGCCCTTCAGTGTTTTCTTCTAGCACAGAGGGCTTCAGCCTCGGTGTGCGGGAAGCCTGTTTGTTAATTGGGAGTGGGAGAGTTAATGTATTTACTTCTGAAAATGTGGCCATGATAGTGTGTTATTTTAGATCTTAGCCCTCCCTGGAAGAAGCAAGGAGTTAGTGATCTAATAGCGTGTTAGCACCACTAATGTCTATGATTATCTTTGTCACAGTGGGAATATAGCTGTCAGAAAGAGAGAAGGCTTCTTTAACTATCAGTCATGTGGCTCGACCTGCTCATACTCCAAAGAGGGGGGAGGCATAGCAAAAAAATACGCAAGAAACACTGTCACGGGACCTTTCCATGCGGAGACTTTTAATGGTTTTGCCTGTGGTTTGACTATTTTCTCCTAAAAGGTTTCATTCTTCAGCATATGCCCTGATAAAACAATAAATGAACAAAAATCAAAACCGGGGGAGGAGGTGGAGAGAGCAGATATATTATAACTGAAGGGGAATGAATTTAGATGAGTAGATAGGAAAATAAAAATAATACTCCTTTGCCTATTGATGGTGGCCGAATCAGGATTTATTTGGGGGGACACAGACATTCAGGAGGGGTCTGCTGGGCTCTTTGCACCTATCACCAGTGCACACAGAGCTAGTGCTGTCCCTGTTTCACATGCAGAAATCTCCGGCAGAAAAAAGTTAAGGGCGTGTTTGTACCTTTGACAGCTAACTGGGGCTGTGACACATAAGGGCATTAAAAAAAAAAAAAAAAAAAAACTATTCTTAATCTTTGGGGTGTGTTCTGTGCTCTTCATTGTTGGCTGGCTTGCTTTTCCTTTGTCTTTTGACCAGTACCTTTAATGCGATGTCCCTTGGTACCCAGGTGGAGGTGGTTCTAGTCCCTCCTGCAGATGCAAGGAGATGTCAGTATTTGTATAAACACTCTCTTGCTTCCTAATAATCACGCCCAGGTAACTTCGATTGTTAATGCAATGCAAATACTTTGTAGATAGTTGTCTTGTAGTTGACTAAGGCATAGTGACAAGGAAAAATATGTTCTTTTTCAGTCCAGTGCAGGTACGTAAGTGCCATGGCATGTTTTGGAATGGTGGTCTTTTTCTTTGTTTTCAGACAGGGTCTGCTTACTCCATATTAGCTGTCCCTGAGCTTTGGTAATACTCTAGTCTCAGCCTTCAGCCTTGCCCCAGGAGCACTGGGGTTGTCGAGGCCCACTGCCACCCTCCTGGCTTCTCATGGGCTTACACTGTAAGCATCTCACCAGCTTCAGATGTTTTTACAAAGTACTTTTTGTATTTTTTTACATGTAAATGTTTTTACAAAATACTTTTAGTCCATGATTGGTTGTTTGTGAGACTGTGAAACCCATAGATGCAGGGGACTGTAGTTCAGATGACCTGGGAAACACAGCAGAGATGATCAGAATCCTTCCTGCAGAGAAATCTCTGAGCAGTCTTTTGTGATTGACAAAAGTACAGTAAGTACATTCTAGCTTTGAGTAGACTGCAGGCATCTTTCTGAGCATGTGTTTGTAGACGGCTGTCCTGCATCCTCTGCTCTGTCTTCTGCCTCTCTTCCATCTTCA
>CABHPR010109576.1:0-27876 GCA_902168415.1 Peromyscus melanophrys
TAAATTTCATCACGAAAGGATGATAGGATTTGTCATATTTGTGTTCTGCATCCCCTGAACTGTATGGAACAGCTCACAAATCCAGTTTCTGAAAGTTGATAATATTGTCCTGGAAGGGAGGTAGTCAGAATTCATCAGAAAACCCATTAATCGTTACTATCTGTAGGGAAAAGGGGCTGGCTAGAGAAACCCACCCTGACCCTGGAGCCCAGAATTAGGGAAGGATGGCTCAGATAAAGCCAGTGAGAGAAATACAGTTTAGCTCAGATCAGAGCCATCTCTGCCCCTGTCCAACTGACTTGTGAAATCAACCAATCACAGAGCAGGACAGCAGAATCCTGGACCCAGGGCTCAGGACCAGGGAAAGAAACACAGCTGTGTTTGGGACCTGGGCCAGAGAAATGAACCAAGGAAACATGCCCTGACTCTGAAACCAGTACCAAAGAAACACTCTTGGCCCCTAGAATCAGAGTCAGTGAATGAAATGTGCCCTGGCCTTAGAGGTAGTGACAGAAAGCTAAGTAAGGCCAGTGAGAGAAACACAGTTTAGCTCAGATCAGAGCCATCTCTGCCCCTATCCAACTGACTTGTGAAAGCAACCAATCACAGAGCAGGACAGTAGAATCCTGGCCCTAGGGCCCAGGACCAGGGAAAGAAACACAGCCTGTGTTTGGGACCTGAGCCAGAGAAGTGAACACTTTATCCCCAAACCCAGAACCCAGGAAATATGCCCTGACTCTGAGACTAGTACCAAAATAACACTCTTGGCCCCTAGAATCATAGTCAGTGAAAGAAATGTGCCCTGGCCTTAGAGGTAGTGTCAAAAAGCCAAGAAAGGCCAGTGAAAGAAACACAGTTTGGCCCTGAAATCAGGGCCATCTCTGCCCCTTGCTCACAAAACTGGCCAATCCCCCCCCTCTCTCTCACACACACAAACACATACACACACACACACACACACACACACACACACACACACACACACACATTCCCTCCCTCCCTTTCTCTCTCTGTCCTCTACACATGCAGTTCCAGATCTACACAAGCCCTTGTGTTCCTTTCTACACGCTAACCAACTACAAGCTTTTGCACTACCCTGCCAAAAGCATGGAGCACACATATAGCCAATTGTATATTTCTCCAAACAGCTAGACACGGTCATCAGAGGCTGGCCGTCCTGCCTCCAGACCCTAGCTTGGTGGTACTGCTTGTCCAGGAGACAAAATCTTGCTTCACAGCCCCCTACACATCCTCACTACACACACTCACTCAAGGACCTTATTAGCCACCTCGTTTTTCTAATACTCCCCCATCCAGGGCACAGCTTCTCTATGCTTGCTTATTAGAACCCAACCTCGTATTTGAGCCATGTGCACTCCTCACCCACACAACTCTCCTTCCCAATAACCCTTTAGTTTTCTTGTTTTAGAAATATGTATTTGACATCCTCAAACATGCAGAGTTGAAGAGAGGAAAAGGTGAAAACTTTGGGTTCTCTCTCTCTCTCTCTCTCTCTCTCTCTCTCTCTCTCTCTCTCTCTCTCTCTGTGTGTGTGTGTGTGTGTGTGTGTGTGTGTGTGTGTTTGTGTGTGCGCGTCTATGTGGATCCCAGCATTGCCAACATATCTAGTAAGTACCACTATCCTTATTCTCACCCAGAGCTTTCTATTTTTGTTTTAATGATCCACAAATCCTATTAGTCACTTTCCCTCTCCATTTGATATACTTAGTAAATAGCAAGTAAATTTTATTTTTCTTCAGTATTTCAATAACCTACACTGCGTATTGCTATAGAAGTGATGAGATTTCCTACTGATTAGCAGTGCATTTAAATACCCCCATCCTAATCATTCTTCCTATCTTGGAAGTAAATTTGAAGCCAAACCAGTTTGCCTGTTTTAGTCAGGGTTCTCTAGAGTAAAAGAACTTGTAGAATGAATCTCTCCATATAGAGAGAGAAAGGGATTTTCTTAGAATGGCTTACATGCTGTGGTCCAGCTAATTGAACAGTGCTACCCATGTATGGAAGGTCCAGGAACCCAGTGTTGTTCATCCAGGAGGGTGCATGTCTCAGCTGGTCTTCAGTATTTGCCAGAATCCTGAGGAAGTAGGCAGAGAGAGCAAGTGTCCTTCCATGTCTTTTATATAAGCTGCCAGCAAAAGGTGTAGTCTAGATCAGAGGTGGCTCTTCCAACCTCAGAGATCTAGACTAGAAGTAGGTTTGCCCACTTCAAATATTTTTATTAAGAAAAAAAATCCCTCACAGGTGTGCCAAGCCATTTTGGTTTTAGTTGATTCCAGGTGTACTCAAGTTGACAACCAAGAATAGCATTCACATTGCCCATGCCTGTAATCTCAGCAATCAGGAGGCTGAAGCAGGACAATTGCCATAAGGTCAATGCCAGCCAGAACTACATAGGAGTTCCAAACCAAGTCAGCCTGAGCTACAGTGTGAGATTCTGTCTGAAATATATGAGAGAGAAAAAAGCCTTCACCTTAGAGGCGTAGAGTCTTGGCATAATTCAAGTAGCTCATATTAAAAGTGGACTCTCTCAGTTTTTGAAGGTCATGCGCATTCTCTCATAGTGTCAAAACTTTCTCTATTGTTTCAGACAGAGAAAAAAACCTCCACCCAGCCTGGGATTGTCGATTTAAAATGTCAGGCCACAGTAGGGGATGACTTTTCCAAACTTGGATCTATGAGGATGGGGGACTATGAGGCAAACCCTAATCATATACAGCAGGGACACTGTCTGGTTTGTTTGTGGTATGATGTGGCTTCACAATGGGTAAGCACTGAACTACACTCACATTCACTTCATTGGTATAGAGAGTCTCATGCAGCCCAGGCTGGCCTTGAACTAATTTCAAGGTCTTGAACTCCTGATCCTCCTACTTCAGCCTCCCACATTCTAGGATGACAGAGTGCGCTGCTATGCCCAGCTTCAGAGTTACTTTTAAGAGTGTCCACAAACAATGAAGATTAGGAATAACCTCCTAGCATTAAACCAAGCCTCCATATCCCTGGAGGACGTGAGGTCCTCTTGCAATCACAATGAACTGTTCTGGATGACACTAGATGTTGCACCATCTGGAAGGTGAGCATATTTGCTTTCCCTTAGTTAGAAGCTGCTGTGGGAAGACACCAAGCAGAGCATTACCAGGTCACCTTAATAGCAGAAGTCCCCACATATCCCCTCTGCCTCCTAGTCAATCAAGAAAGGCAAATCTTCCAAGGTGTCTGGCAGGGAAGCAGGAGTGGCCATGTTAAGCACATGCGAGTGATGTCATACAGGAGCTTATGCATGAGCACTGGGACTGGATCCCTTTCCCTGAGGGAGAGAGGCAAAGCCTTGATGCCCCAACACCTGCACTGGAGAGTGCAGCTGCCTCCAGTAGAGGGGGGAGGGGAGGGCTGCTGGTCTTTTCAGCTCAGGGACCAGCCCAGCAGGAGTGGCCATTAGGCAGCATGGCTCTGGGCTGTGCATGTCCCTGACAGGATTTGCACACCTGAAGAGCTAAGCTTGTGTGGCTTGTGCCTCAGCTCTCCTCAGGGACACTGGTACCTTGCAGTTCTCTAAGAGTGTTGGGAACAACCCCAAATTAGAGACCTTGGCCTTTAATCTAGCTCTTTATAGGGCTAGAAGTAAATCTCTAAATTTCCACAAATATTTCACCATCTTCAATTACCTGTACTATCTTGTCAAAGACAGTCCACTGCCCCTACTCTGTTGGACTGGCACACTCTGACTCCATGTTCACCAGGAAGTCTGATCTGGCCCAGGCAGGATGGAGATCTCTCAGCAGACTTCCTGCACAACCTGCCCCACCCCCCCACACACACATATCTATGGTGATATATTCTTTTGTACCAAAATGTTATATGTTAATAAATAAAGTTGCCTAGGGGTCAGAGCTATTAACAAGCCATAGCCAGAGTCTGGCGTGGTGGCACACACCTTTAATCCCGGAACTCGGCAGGCAGAGCTAGATAGATCTCTGTGTGTTCAAGGATACAGCTAGTATTGGAGACACAGGCTCCAATGTGTGTCTGGAGGTCTGTACAAACAAGTAGTGATGAGGCAGTCAGGTGGTTGGGTTTACGACCAATGAGAAGGCAGAACAGAATTCTATTTAAAGACGAACGCATAGGAAGTACCTCCCTTTTTCTCGGAGAGGTTGTTTTGGCGGAGAGGCTAGCCAGCGGCAAGCAGGTAAGGCTCTTAGCTCTGACCTCTTGGGCTTTTCTCTTTACCTTGGCTTCTTTTCTTCTTTAATACGACCGTTGGATACACCTACACACATCCCATTTCACACTACATACACCTTGCTGAAGCTCAACTCCCCAGCTATGATGTGGACTCTCTGATGTCTGGACACTTGCCTCTAGAGAACTGAGACTTGTGTGATCTTTTCCCATGAAAAATGTCATGGTGACTGATGGGTGGGTTCCCTTCATCCCTCGGAAGCTCTCATGAGCAGGTCTGTGACCCCTATAAGTCCTGCACACCCTGATTGGCTTCACTGGGGAGATGAGCACCTTAGCTGCCCCAGGTCACATATGTGGGACAACAGTTGGTGGGAGTCACCAATGGAATTTTCCTGAGGAGAGCGACAGAAGCATGGTGAGTGGCACTTGTCATAGGAATTCCAAACACGCCCCCATGGTCTCATGCCCGGTGGGACATTTAGTCATTTCTGCCTAGTCATTTCCGGGTCATATGTCCTATGTAATCCATGCCCTGTGGCTGTGTGGTCATGTAATCACACGGCGTGACCACGTGATCTATGCGAATGCGTGGAATAGCCATGTAGGCCTGTGTGTGCCGGTGCGAGCTGGCCATTAAAAAGACAGGCCCCATGTTCCCCTGCCCCCTTCTCACATGTGTCCTTCCGCAGGCCTGATCACATCCATCCCTTTCTCCTTATCTTAATAAAACTCTTGTTAGTGGATTCGTCAAGTTTCCTGACTTTTCCTAGCAGGGGAAGAGTGCCACTGAAAACCATCAAACTGGATAGTCTCCTGGCTGCCCTGGACCGAGTTTGTTTTTTTCTGGACAAATGGCCAGAGACATTGAAGCCAGGAGTGAACCCGGCATCTCAGGGTACCATCATGGCCTCCTCTTTTCTCTTTCTTAGGGACATATATCCTGTTCCTGCTTTGCTTCATCTGTCTTTCAGACCTTATTCTCTCCTGGTCAAAACCTGGACATAGTGGGTGGTGCAGGTGTGGCTTCTCAGACTGGATGTGGGGCCTGGCTCCACCTGATGCTTGAGGTGTACAGAGGTTTGTAGTGCATTCCTGCTGAGCTCCTGGCCTGGTTTCAGAGAGTAGCACCTAGCCCTAATCCTTCTTTTGTTTAACCACATCTTTTCTTTCTCTTACCTTTTGTTTCTCTTATCGCCCTATGTGAATCTTGTCTGAGAGTCAAGGATCCTCTGATCTTTGATCCTCCCAAGGATCAAAGGCCTACGCAAAATTTGGTTCAGGAAAGCCAGAAAATGGTGGTACCTGAGAAATCAAGTAATTTGCACTTGGTATTTTATCTCTGGGAGCTTCATTTAAGTTGCTTTGAAAGTACGGAAATTAACTGGCTAAACTGTGATTAGAGAGAAATAAAAATGCCCTAGGTGAAGGGATAGTGCTTCAGTCCTTGGAGGCTGGAGCGCCCCCTGCAAGCATGAAAGACTACATTCATTCTTAAGATGCCTCTGAGTCTTTTTTCCACGGGACCCTGCGTGAACCCACACACCCGTTTTGACACACAGAGACACAGGTAGGAGAGAGATAAGAGGTCAAACTCACCAGGTAAGGCCAGAACACAGGATGTGTGGTCTAGGATGGACCTGGAGGACAGATACTGCTCAGTCATGACTCAACAAAACAAGTACACACGCCCAGTTGTCTTTGCAAAAACACAAATAAGATGAAAAGTCACAGAATAGCATTCTCCCCCTCCCCCATTCACCAGTCCTATAGAAGTGTTCACCAATGACAGTTACCTAGGTGAAACCTGGGACACATAATTTAAAAGAACAATCATAAGCTTCATCAAAGAATTAAAGGAGTTTAAAGCAGACAAAAGCAACAGCCCAGTGAACTTAAAATGCCACAGTGATGTCCACGAAAACACAAACATAAGGATGAATGAAGACAACTCAGGATTTGAAAATCAAATTCAATAAAGAGAACTTAAGCTGAAATAAGACAATATTGAATAATCAATAACCCAACAAGAAAAGTCAAGGGAAAGTCTTATAAGTAGAATGAACCAAGCTGAAGCTAGAATATTAGGATTTGAAGATAGAGGATGGAAGAAATATGAAAAAATAATATGAAAAAAAACTCTCAGGAAAATACCAAATTTTGGATTGGATTTTATAGGAATGGATGAGGGAGAAGAATCCTAGGTCAATGACAGACATACCCTTACAAGATCAGAAGAGAAACCTCCTTCAGCATACCTTTAAGACACTAAATAAACAGAACACAGAAAGAGTATGGAAAGCTGCACTAGAAAAAACACAAGTCACACATAAAGAAAAACCTACCAGAATAAGTTGATTTCTCAGTGGAAACTGTGAAAGCCAGAATTGCCTAGAGCAATGCACTCCAGGTCCCAAAAGAACACAACAGCCAACTAGACTAATGTACCCAGACAAACTCTGTCATTGTTGAAGGAGAAAGAAACTTTCCATGATGCAAACAGCTTAAACCTTTATAACCCACAGACTAGCCCTAAAGATAACACAGGAAGCAGTGTTTTGGGCTGGAGAGAGGAATGAGCAGAGACAAGAAACCGTAGAAAGTAAAACAAAGCTATCATTGCTGAACACCAAGTAACTCTGAGAACACAACCCCCAAAATAAACAATGCAACGACTGCAATCCACACAAACCTCAATCCTCTAATCAAAAGGCACAGGCGAGCTGAATGAATTAAGACACAAAATCCATCGTTCTGTTGTTGACAAGAAGCACATCTTACAGGGAAAGGATGGGAAAACTACTGCAGTCAAAGGGGACCAAGCAGCAAGCATTGTTTATTCTTATCCTAATACCTGGCAAAACCGATTCAAATGAAACTAATTAGAAGAGATAAAGAGGGACACCTCATTCTAATCAAAGGAACAATTCAACCAGAAGACATTACTCGCTAAACATATCTACACCAAACTCTAGAGCACCCTGTAAGGGAGGGCACAGCAAAACCACTGAAATAGGCCACTCCATGGGTGGAAAAAGAAAAGTTTACTCAAATTGTCAAGGCTTTCTCTTGGGGATCAGAGAAGATGGCAAAAAATGGCAGAAGAATCTTTCCAGTTATAAGGGGTTGTGTTGTGGCAGGAAGTAGTCAGGTTAGGTGGAACAGTCTGGGAACTAATGTGGGGCTTTGATCTGTTGGTGAGTTGTTTGAGTTAATAGAGAAGTAGATGACCTTTCTGGGGGTAGGAGGCTGCATGAGGCAAATAAAGGAATGGCTTTTCCTGGCAAACAGAAACCCACTTTATAAGGTTTCTGAGGAATTCTGATTTTAATATCAGTCCTTCTGTTTACCTGTCAAAATCCAGCCTGAGCTGAACCCAGACTGCAACTGATGACATTGCCACCAGCACTGTCGTTTGGGGTTGGAGTGGGCCCACTTTGGACCTAACACATTCAATCTCATCAAAATTGCACTACTGGAACTGAAGATACAGATTAGCACCAAGCCATTAGTGATTTCAATACCCTACTTTCTGCGATAGACAGGTCTTAGTTGGAGTTCACATTATCGTGAAGAGACACTATGACCATGGCAACTCTTTTCTTTCTTTTTTTATTAAAATTTTTTCATTTATTTTACATGCCAACCACAGTTTCTCCTCTCTCCTCTCTTCTTGTTCCCTCCCACCACCTTCTGTCTACTCCCCCAATCCATTCCTCCTCTGTTCAGAAAGTGGCAGGCCTCCCATGGGACTCAACAAAGTATGGCACATCAAGTTGAGGCAGGACCAACTCCTGGCCCTGCACCAAGGTTGGGCAAGGCATCTCAGCATAGGGAATAGGTTCCAAAAGCCATCTCATTTGCCAGGGACAGGACCTGATCCTACTGCTCGGGGACCCACAAGCAGACCAAGCTACACAATTGTCACTCACCTGTAAGAGCCTAGGTTGGTTTCATGCAGGCTCCTTAGCTGTTGGTCCAGAATCCCTGAGCTCCCACTAGCTCAGGTCAGCTCTCTCTGGACTATGGCAGCTCTTATAAAGGAAAACATTTAATTGGGTGGCTTATAATTTAGAGGTTCAGTCCATTATCATCACAGTGAGACATGGCAGCAGGCAGGCAGACATGGTGCTGGGGAATTCTACATCTTGGCAGGCAGGCAACAGGAAGTGGTCTGTCTCATTGAGCATGTCTTGAGCATATATGAGACCTCAATGTCTGCCTCCACAGTGACACACTTCCACCAAAAAGGCCACACCTACTCCAACAAGGCCACACCTCCTAATAGTATTCCCTTTGGGGGCTATTTTCTGTCAAACCACTCTAACAGGTCATCTGAACTAAAAACTTAAGCAGAGAGACACAGAATAAATGATATCACACATCAAATGGACCTAACATATGTACAAAGTATTCCACCCAAACACCAAAGAATACACATTCTACTGAGCAGTACATAGAAGATTCTCTAAAACAGACCACATCCTCAAACATGAAAGAGATTAATAAATTCAGAAAGATTAAAACAACTCTGTGTAGCCTATCTGACTACAATGCAGTAAAACTTAACACTGACAGAATACAAATCTTTAGTAAGTACACAAACTCATGGAGATTAAGCAATTCAACTGAATAATGGATGGGTTAAAAAAAAAAGAGCATGAAAGATAGTGATGCTGAGGGTGATTTATACTGTGGTGGCCTAGCTCAAGAGGTTTCAGAGGAGAAGAAAGTGGCTGCCTTTTGCCCTTGCCTGAAAAGTTTGCATGAGACTGAAATGAAGAGTTTGGATTGATTCTACTGGCAGAGGAAATCTCAAAACACCCTAGTATAGACTCTGTGACTTGGTTACTATTATACAGCTCTATAATGAAAAGGAACAAACCAAGCAAGGAAAACTACCAAATGTACAATTTGAGGAGAAATGTACCAAGAAGTGGGATGGAGCTAAGTCCTATATTCAAGGAGATAAACAGATTAATGTAAAGCTTGATATTAAATGAAATAAAGGTAATAGTTACCTCAGGGAAAGACCCCACACAGCTAAGCTTCTAACTTGTGAAAAGGAATTAAAGAAAAGCTTAGAGTCAGGTGTGGTGGTACACATCTTTATCCTAGCACTCTGGAGGCAGAAGCAGGTGGATCTCTAAGTTCAAGGTTGGCCTGATCTACAGAGCAAGTTCCAGGACAGCCAAGCTTAGATAGTGAAGAAAATCGTGGAAAAAAGAAAGCTAGTGAAAATGTAATTGAATGAGGCCATGTTCCAGCTCCAGTAAGCAGCAGAACTTGGTAACTTTGGCCACATGGTTCTGGCTCTAGAGTCAAGGATACAAGAATGGTGTTATGGAATCTCTCACTGTGGCTAAAGAAAGTGCTGAGGCAGGCATATGGCAGGATTTTCTCTGCATAGAGGCCCAGAGAGGCCATTGTGTGAAGCTATGAAGGTAAAGACTGGACTTCCTTGGAGACTCCAAAAATTTTGGAGATGTGAGAGTCATGGGCACCTGCTGAGGAAAGTTGCTAACAGGTAGTAGAACCAGCCTAAGAGAAAGAAATGTGTTGTAGTCAACAAAAATGAAAGAAATTCGAGATCCAAAGAGCACTTTGGCATCAGATATGGAGATGCAGTGTTTGGAGTTTGCCCAGCTGGTTTTTGGTCTTGCTTTGGTCCAGTATTTCTTCACGATCCTCCCTTTACTCCATTTTGGAATGGTAATGCATATCCTGTGCCATTCTATTTTGGAAGCATGTGATCTCTTTTTTATTTTGATTTTATAAAGGATTACAGTTAAGAGATTGCATGAATCTCAGAAGAGACTTTGAACTTTGGACTTTTAAACATGTTGAGACTGTGATAGATTATGGGGACTTTTGAAGTTGGACTAAATGAATATCCTCATTATTTTATGGCTACAAGCCTATGGGAGCCAGGGAATTGAATGTGGAGGTTTGAGTAGGTATGGCCTCTAGAGGCTCATGTGTTTTAACACTTGGGCCATAGGGAGTGGTAATATTAGGAGGTGTGGTCTTATTGGAGTTAGTATGGCCTTATTGGAGGAAGTGAGTCATTGTGGAAGTGGGCTTTGAGGTCTCATATATGCTCAAGCCATACCCAGTGTGTCAGTTCTCTTCCTGTAGCTTATAGATCAAGATGTAGAACTCTCAGCTCCTTCTCCAGCAACATGTCTGCCTGCACACTGCCATGTTCCACCATAATAATGATGGACTAAACCTCTGAAATTGTAAGCCAGCTCCAATTTGTTTTCCTTTATAAGAGTTGGCGTGGTCATGGTGTCTCTTCATGCCAATAAAACTAAGATAGACATCAAGGCTCTATGGGGATAAAGACTTTGTTTTTTATTCAGTTTCTCAGTTTTTGGCCTTTTCTTACCATTTCTTAGTTACAAGAAGCTATCCTCTTCCATCTTACACATATTGAAATCCGAGGGAAGTAGTCACATCAATGAGACGCTCATCAACTTCTTGACCCATGTGCCTAACTATAGTGTAGATTCCAGCAACATACTTCTTCTGGTCCATACCTTTGTTGATCTATTCTTGGTTTAACTTCAGGGTTTAGATGAATCTAGAAGTTCATTTATTGTTTTTTTGATTTTCTGACTTAATGGAGTATAGATTTTTAAAGTTTTCTCTTATACTATTCTGAATTTCTTTAGTGTCTATTTTAATGTTTCCTATTTCATCTCTGATTCTGTTAATTCTGGTCCCTTCTTTGTTTCTCTTGGTTAATTGGGCAAAGTGTTTATCAATCTTATCTTCTCAAAGAACCAGTTCTTAGATTCATTGATTCTTTTGTATTATTTTCTTTACTTATTTCATTAATTTCTGCTCTGATGTTTATTATTCATTGCTGCCTACTAGACTTGGGGTTGGTTTGTTCTTGACTTTTACAAATATTTGAGTTGCATCATTAAGTCATTTATTTTTCTTTTTCTGAGTTTCTTATGTAAACACTTCAAGTTATAAACTTCTCAATTAAAACTGCTTTTAATATACCCCAGAAGTTTTATTGGTGGTTTTGTTTGTTTGTTTTTTCTTTTTTGTTGTTTTTGTTTTGTTTTGTTTTGTTTTGTTTTTTGTTTTTTGAGACAGGGTTTCTCTGTGTAGCTTTGCGCTGTAATGGGTAGCCATGCCAGCTTTGGTCTGGAAGTTCCAACCCCCATTGAGGCTTTGGTAACTATCATGCCTACAAGGCGGGGCCAAGGGAGGGCCTGAAGACCTGAGATCGGGATGCGCGGCGCTCTCTTGTTTCCTGGACACGAGAGGTAGACTAAGGAGAGTTCTCCAGAGAACACCGCCGGACTGTGCTGCGTCTTCTCCAGAACCCGCCACCTACCTATCCCTTCATTTGTAAGTTACCCACTAAATAAATCTTCCTTTTAACTACGTGGAGTGGCCTTAGTAATTTCACCAATATCTGGCGCTCACGTGGGGCAAATTCCAAAGGCCTAGGTGGCTTCCTCCCTCAGCTTCCTCCCCAGCTGGCGGGTGCTTGAAGCTGCAGGTTACCGCCTGCAGAGTTCCGTAAAACCAGGAAAAACCTACACGGTTCCATTCCTGAAAAGGAGCTAATCCCGTCACAGTTCTGTGGCAAGTTTAACCCCAGTCCAGCGAAATCGCTGTGAGTGGGGCGTTCTGCCTCCCCCGAGTGCAGACTCCCTGCTCTAGCCCAAGGCTTCACCTAGTTAAAATAGACAGGGCATTGTCCTTTGTCCCAGGCAGGGGTTTGGAGCTATTGTCTGTAGAGGCAGAGAGGGGCTTAGAGCGGCCTGGAAGTCTCCAAGCCCTGAAGCTCCAGGGGGTCACCGGAAAAACTACCAGCTGCCGGTGCTCACTCCTCTGCCAGCCAAGGCATCCAACAGGACCTGCTTTAGCGCTACACCAACGCCTCCTTCTGGCTGAAAAGTCCTACTACACCCCCAGAACCGCAGAAAGGTAAGATTTGACAAAGCAGTGTCTTATTTCAAGTAAAAGTACTTGATAATTTTATATCTTAAAATTGACTAACAAATTTTGAGTAATTCTTGTAATATGGCTGACAACATTACCTCACAAGAATTTACAAACTTTTTTGTCTGTATGATGAATGACATTCTTCTGGAAATATACGACCTTCCTCAGGCATATTTGGCCTGTACCATTTTGACATTCATCGTAATAATTCACACGGTGTTCAAATACTGGTTTAATAATAAGAACAAAGATGAGTCATTATTGGGACTGATACAGGCTTTAAAAGATAGCAGTGAAGGTTTACAGAGAAAGATTCTCTTTCTGGAATCTGCTTTAAAAGATAGCAATGAAGGCTTACAGAAAAAGAATCTCTTTCTGGAATCTACCTTCAAAGACAGCAATGAAGGCTTACAGAAAAAGAATCTCTTTCTGGAATCTGCTTTCAAAGATAGCAATGAAGGCTTACAGAAAAAGATTCTCTTTCTGGAATCTGCTTTAAAAGATAGCAATGAAGGCTTATAGAAAAAGAATCTCCTTCTGGAATCTGCTTTCAAAGATAGCAATGAAGGTTTATAGAAGAAGATTCTCTTTCTGGAATCTGCTTTAAAAGATAGCAATGAAGGCTTACAGAAAAAGATTCTTTCTCTGGAATCTGCTGATCAGGATTTACAAAACAGGCTTGTACCCAAAATTGATTTTATTGATAATAAATGTGAATATTTAATGGATAGAACACTAACTCTCCAGACGCTATATAAGGAAGAAAGATTATCATTAATTGATAAGATAAGGTCCATGGGATCATGTGTTTCTGAGGAACATACAAACTTCTATGATTCCATGAGAAATCTGGAGTCCCTTGCAAGAGAGGAGATTCACTCCCTAGAACAGACCCTAGGTGCTCGTTTGCAAGCCCTAGAAGAAACTCTCAGTAAACATGACAAGGGACCTAATAAGCAGAAGGGCAAGACCATAGAGGTTGTAACATCTCCAAATGGCTCTCATACAATGGCTTATCCTGTTATCATCCATGAGAAGCCAGCAGATGACATACACCCCAAACCATATAATACATATACATTACAACCAATTTCAACAAGGGACTTTAAAAATATAAAGGAAGCAGTAGTTACGTATGGGATACACTCCACATATGTAAAACAGATGTTAAATTCATGGTCTACCTCACAAAGAATCATTCCAGATGACTGGCATCAGTTAATTTCAGCTGTTCTAGAATATAGCCAGCAGTTACAGTGGAAAAGCTGGTTGAGAGAAGAGGCAAAAAATTTAGAACAACAAGGTAAACTTAGAGGTTTTGTGATCTCCCAAGATCAAATACTTGGTGAGGGATGTTTCGCTGACAGGAATGTACAAGCCACTTATGATGAGCATACAATATCCCTATGCCATACAGCAGCTCTAAAATACTTGGGAAAAAATTCCAGAACCTGGAAAATCAACTGAGGTATACACAAAGATATTTCAGGGACCACACGAACCCTTTACCGATTTTTTACAAAGGCTGAACACAGCTATAAAAAAAAAGCTGTATCAGATAAAGAATTAAGAAAAGTATTAACTAAGTCTTTGGCATTCGACAATGTTAATGCAGAATGCAGAAGAATACTTACACCATTAAAGATCAGATCAGCTCCTTTGGAAGAATGGATTCAGTATACTAATAGTGTTGAGTCTCTTAACTACAGTAATGAGGCTTGGATAGGAGAGACAAATCCCAGAGGGGAAAGAAGGCCCTGTGGTACCAAATGTTTTAAATGTGGTACACCAGGTCATATAAGTAAAAACTGTACATGGGGTACTCCTAGAAGTAATACTCCTTTTAGGAATAGCCTAAAAAGGAGACCCCAACCACCTCCTGGATTATGTAGAAGATGTGGCAAAGGCCAACATTGGACCAGTGAGTGCAGATCAAAAATAGATATACGAGGCAACCCTTTACTGGTGGGAAATGCCTCAGGGGGCCTCTTGCAGGCCCCCAAATCAAACGTAGTATGAACATTCCCAGCCACTGTGGAAGAAATTCTTCTCCAGGACAACTGAATAAAGCAATTCCTAATGTAAAAACCAATACTGCAATGGATGATAAAACAGCTCTGATAGATGGATCACAGTTTACAAAGAACACTATAAAACAAAAATTTTGGCAGACTTCCATAAATGAACAAAGACCAAAGCTTAGAATTCGAATTAATGGCCTGGTTCTGGATGGCCTGGTAGACACAGGTGCAGATGTGACAATAATTACACCAAAATTGTGGCATCCAAATTGGCCTCTTCAAGAGGTAGATGTCCAACTTTCAGGGATTGGCACCCTATCTCAAATAAAACAGAGTTCGAGATGGGTTGAATGCATAGGGCCAGAAGGACAGAGAGGAAGACTGAAGCCATATGTAGCAAATGTAGCAGTAAATCTTTGGGGCCGAGATCTGTTACAACAGTGAAATACCCAGATTAAAATTCCTACACTCTCAGAAAAGGAATACAGACCAATGCATGTTTCTAGGCATAATATCATAACGTGATATAAAAAACAGTCACCAACCATTCAGGCTGTATACAAACAGAGCACAACAGCTGCTGAACTCTCAGAAGTACCAACTGCCTTACCTTTAAAATGGCTAACTAATAAACCTGTCTGGGTTGGACAATGGCCTTTGACAAAAGAGAAGCTACAAGCTTTAGAACAGCTGATTCAAGAGCAGTTAAATGCTCAACACATTGAAGAATCTACCAGCCCTTGGAATTCTCCTGTATTTGTTATTAAAAAAAAAAAAAAAAAAAAAGGTCTGGTAATTGGAGGATGCTGACAGATCTGAGAGCTATTAATAAAGTAATTCAGCCAATGGGCTCCCTACAGACTGGGATGCCCTTGCCCTCTCTGCTACCCAAAGAATGGCCTATAGTAGTTATTGACTTAAAAGACTGTTTCTTTACCATACCCTTACAAGAAAATGATAGAGAAAAATTTGCCTTCACAGTACCTAATTATAACAATTCCCAGCCAGTCAAGAGATATCAATGGAAGGTCCTCCCACAGGGACTGTTAAACAGCCCTACCTTGTGCCAATACTTAGTGCAAAAACCATTGGAGATAATTCGTGTAAAGTTTCCACAATCCATAATTCATCACTATATGGATGATATCCTATTAGCTGATCCAAAGTTAGATACATTAGAAAGCATGTTTGAAGAAGTAAAAAAAGTTTTGCCTCACTGGGGACTGCAAATTGCTCCTGAAAAAAGACAAAGAGGAGATTCTATTAATTACTTAGGATATAAGATAGAGCTACAAAAAATTAGACCCCAAAAGGTACAACTAAGGAGAGATCGATTGAAGACTCTTAATGATTTTCAAAAGTTATTAGGAAGCATTTCCAACTTACTGGGTATCATGGGAATACCCAAAGATGGACTACAAAATTTGGCTAATACTCTAGAAGGGGACAAAGAGTTAAATAGTCCAAGAGAATTTTCAGCCGAAGCTGAGAAGGAATTGGCTCTAGTAGAAAAGACAATTCGAGAAGCACATGTGGATCACGTGGATCCAGAACTTAAATGCATTCTTGTCATACTCCCCTCCAGACATTCATTCCCCACAGGTATTTTGTTGCAGATGGAAGATATTATATAGGAATGGATATTCCTACCACGTAAACCAAATAAGAAATTAAAGACTTATATAGAAAAGATCTCTGATTTGATTCAAAAAGGTGAATTAAGACTTCGCCAGTTGACAGGAATGGACCCAGCGGAAATTGTAGTACCTTTAACTAATGAGGAAATTTCATCACTATGGAAAGATAATGAATACTAGCAGAGAGCCTGCAGTAACTTTTTGGGAGAGATTAACAACCACTATCCCAAAAGCAAGAGAATAGAATTCATAAAGAAGACTGAATGGGTCCTTCCTCACATTGTACGACAAAAACCAATTTCCGGAGTCCTCACATTCTATACTGATGCAAATAAATCAGGGAAAGCAGGATATAAATCAGGAGACTTAAGTAAAGTGGTACAAAGTCCATACAGCTCTGTACAAAAGGCAGAACTGTATGCCATTCTTATGGTACTGATGGACTTCACAAAACCCCTCAATATAGTCACTGACTCTCAATATGCAGAGAGAGTTGTTTTACATATTGAAACTGGTGAATTTATTCCTGATAATACAGAATTAACTTCATTATTCATACAATTGCAGGAAATCATCAGAAAAAGGGAACATCCTATATATATCTATATATATAACACATATCAGATCCCATACAGGTCTGCCAGGACCTCTAGCACAAGATAATGATGAGATTGATCAGTTACTAATAGGTAATGTGCTAGAAGCCTCAGAATTTCATAAGAAATACCATGTAAATAGCAAAGGCTTGAAGAACGATTTCTCCAACACTTGGCAACAGGCTAAGGATATTGTGAAAAAATGTCCTACTTGTTCCATCTATAACCAAAATCCATTACCTGCAGGGAGCAATCCAAAAGGTATACAAAGAAATGAAATTTGGCAGATGGATGTGTTTCATTTTGCAGAATTTGGAAGATTAAAGTATGTACATCATACCATTGACACCTATTCAAGATTTCAGTGGGCAACTCCTATGAGTTCTGAAAAGGCTGATTCTGTGATTACACACCTATTAGAAGTTATGGCCATCATGGGAATACCTGTACAAATTAAGACAGACAATGCCCCAGCATATGTCTCCAATAAAATGAGACAATTCTTTGCTTATTACAATATAAAGCATGTTACAGGCATACCACACAATCCCACAGGCCAAGCAGTCATAGAAAGATCCAACTGAATTTTAAAGGATATGCTAAATAAACAGAAGCAGGTAACAATGACTCCTAGAAATAGATTGCATAGTGCTTTATTAACCTTGAATTTTCTCAATGCTGATGAGAAAGGAACAACAGCTGCGGAAAGACATTGGATGACAGATAAAACTCCTGAGCTAAACCAACCGGTTTATCTCAAGGATGTGCTGATCTCAGAATGGAAACCTGGATATGTTCTACGTTGGGGAAGGGGTTTTGCTTTTGTTTCTGCAGGAGAAGAAAAGCTATGGATACCAACAAAATTAATAAAAATTCAATTTGAACAGGAAAAACCCCTTGATGAGGAGAAGTAAAATATCGTCCACCAATGTGACATCTCTACAAGTTGTAAGAAAAATTTAACAATCAAAGGTGGGGTAGGGTTCTGTTTTTGTCTTTCCAGGATAATGGAAATACCCATCTTCCAAAAATCATAAGGCCTTGGATATCTGGATTTTTACAGCAGAAAGAAAGACTCTATTAGTACCAATCTACACACAGTAAAATCTCACTGTCTAACATCTATCTCTCTATCAATCTAGAAAAGTTGTGGTTCCAATTCAATTATAAGCCAAGCTGGCTTTGGAGATGGAATTGGCTCACTCCTTCTCTAAACCCAAGCATATTGCTAAAAGAAAAGGTTGAGAGATTCTTCAGTCCCATATCAGAAGAGCCCTCTGGTGTGGGACAGAAGGAAACCAATAAAAAGGGACCATTGTCTTCAAGATTCTAATTCTCTCCATGCTTACTCTTGATTTCTCGGAATCCTTTCTTACATGCTATGTCCTCTTTAAATCCAAACCTTCCATTTTGATAACAAATAAGTTTTTCCAATAGCAATCTCGGAAGTCTCCAGAAGGAAGATGGGGCCCCAACAACAACTCTAACCAATCCAGAATGATGCCATGGTAATCATCATCATACTACACTTCTTGCCAGAATTTCAGACAATCTTACCCATTTCTCTAAGACTTGCTGCAGAACCTACAGTTAGTCTAACTGAGATTTAACTGAGCTTTCTCACAGTACCTAACAGAGATAACATCACCCCCTAAACAGCAGGAAGCAATTCTAAGAAAACGATGCCCCTTCTCCCTTAGGTTTCATAATTCTCAGGGTTATGGATGATGGTTATAGGGTTGGGGGTGGAAGAAAATATTAGACTCAGTATTCCCAAAAAAAAAAAAGGGGGAAAGAAGTAATGGAATGGATAGGTATAAGATATTATGGTAGATTATTGTATATACTAGTAAACAAATTTAGTAAAATAGCAGCCTTAGATAATTTGCACTGTAATTTGCACTGTTATGGATTCTTATATGTTGATACAAATGTAAACTATTTTTATATTCCTGTTTAAGATAATTTGTATATTGATACAAATACAGAACTATATTTGTTATAATGTACATATATTTCTACTCTTATTTGAAATATTTGTATATTGATACAAATGTAAATTTATATCTGTCATACTTTATGTATGTTGTACTTCTGTTTAGGATATTCGGTATATTGATATATATTTAAGATTGTCATATTGCATATCGCACTATATATTCCTACCTCTGTTATAAATATCTTGTGTATTGTCACAATTTTGAAGTCATCGTTCTTTACCATACATTTGTTTACATGAAGCCTTAGTCCTTAGGTTATTTTGGTAAATAAGACTTACAGATTTATAGTCACCTATGCTTGTAATCTCTATAGTTATGTTAGTTAGGTTATCCAGATTTACAGATACATAGGTCAGATGGACAGGTAATCTTCAAACACTTCATAGACCTAGAGAATATGGCATTTAAATAACTTAGAATTCTGTTGACGTGAGACACAATTGCTCCTGGCAGCACCAATTTGATCCCGAGAGAATGTTGGGCTTCTAAGACATTTCCATTTGGAAGTTTGTCTTCTTGGCACAAAATGGCCTACTGGGCAAAGAACTGCCCTTGCCTCGACTGCTGACAGTACAAATGCAATGCTGTCCTTCTGGACAAGGGGACTCAAGGAAAGCGACCACTGTACTCTGCCAAGACAGGGTAAGATGGTCTTTCAGAATTCCTGCTTCTGAAAATGGTCTGTCAGATACTCTAGGCCTGTAGCCAATTTGAATGCACCAACAATGCTGAGAAACATTAGGTGACTGTCCAGGCTGTCAGCTGTCTTGTTCTACTCTTGCAAGATTCCCGAAAGTTGCTTGCATCCATCAACCATTTCTCAGGTACCATTATATTCCTTCTCAGGTCTTTGATGGGATTGAAGACTAGCACTTATAGTTACAACTTAGTATATATATATATGTATGTATATGTATATGTATATGTATATATGTATATGTATATGTATATGTATATATAATCTCTTAGATAGAACATATTAAGTATTAGATTCAGGTTCTTTAGGATAGGACACCTTTTGGAATGATCTTTGTAACATACCATTTACCTACGCTTTAGACTTCTCTGGATTTTAGTATGTGTTTCTTGCTTGATATTGTTTGCATTGATTGTAGTTCCATCTTATCTAGGTCATTATCCCTCATTACTCCTGGACAATATTTGATAACCATTCCTTTGTATATAATCTTGTATTAAGTTAGAACCTTCTTATTTAGACAAAAAGGGGGAGATGTAGTGGGTAGCCATGCCAGCTTTGGTCTGGAAGTTCCAACCCCCATTGAGGCTTCGGTAACTATCACGCCTACAAGGCGGGGCCAAGGGAGGGCCTGAAGACCTGAGATTGGGACACACGGCGCTCTCTTGTTTCCTGGACACGAGAGGTAGACTGAGGAGAGTTCTCCAGAAAACACTGCTGGACTGCGCTGCGTCTTTTCCAGAACCCGCCACCTACCTATCCCTTCATTTGTAAGTTACCCACTAAATAAATCTTCCTTTTAACTACGTGGCGTGGCCTTAGTAATTTCACCAATATTGCGCCTTTCCTGGAACTCGCTTTGTAGACCAGGCTGGCCTCAAACTCATAGAAATCCTCCTGCCTCTGCCTCCCGAGTGCTGGTATTAAAGGCATGCGCCACCACCGCCCGGGCTTTATTGGTGTTTTTTGATTTTCATTTATTTCCAAGATTTTTTTCAAAGTTTCTTCTTGGACTCATTCATCATTCAGTAACTTGTTTTTTAATCTCCATGAATTTGGTAATTAGTAGAGATTCATTTGGTGTTGATCTTAGATTTTATAGCATTATGGACAGGCAAGACATACAGAGTTATTTCAGTTTTGTTGAATTTGTTAAGATTTATTTTGTGTCCCACTATGTGGTCTATTTTAGAAAAGGTTTCATGGGCTGCTCAGTAGAATGTGTGTTTTTTGGTGTTTGTTTGGTGAAATATGCTATAGGTCTAAGTTAGGTCTATTTAATGAATGACGTCATTTAATTCTGATATTTTTCTGTTTCTTTTTTCTACAGATGACCTATGTGTAGTGTCAGGTGTCCAGTTCATGTGGGTCTATGAAAGAAACAGGGTCACTGTAGGATGGATTTTATTTAGCCTTTGTGGCTGCCAGGAAGTCAGCTTTTGGTGAATTGACTGACTGTAGCTTTGCCGGGAGCCATTCTCTGGCGGTGGATGGGTCCTGCAGAGGGTGTAAGGAGTCAGCGGGAGAAGAAAGTGAGCCAGGCCATGGTGGTCAGGAGAATCTTGCAGCCTGACTGACTAGCAGCCAGAGTGTTTCTTTATTTATACAGAATTTAGTTAGCCGGGATACATTCATGATGTTCCAAAACATAGATCATATCATTTTTGGTTTTGGACATGTGTTTAACTTCCTTTTGCTCATCTTTTAGTTATCATTAATAAACTATGACAGAACAGAGTTATCATTTCCAATCATTTTCCCTCAAGTTTTGACATCATTAATAAACAGAGTTATCATTCTTACTCATAAACCCCATAGCCCAATTTTTGAGAATCTAGAAGCATATGACAGCCTGTACTCAGGCTGGTTGTTTTGGTTGCTTCAAGGACATTAGACCAAAACAAAGTTTTCAATCACCCTGGGCATTTTTGCCATGTCTCAAGCAATGTATTATTAACTCTTAGTGGTCAGAGTGCCCAGGAAAAATCCTCAGGCTAAAGCTGCTGCAGTTATTATTCAAATTCTGGCATAATACAATCAATATTCACATTTATATCCTTATAGAATTTGTCTATATGTCTAATCTTGGCATTCTGTTGTTTCTTGGTCATATGACATTATAATGGCTCTACATGAGCTAACTTCTAAGAGAGGGAGGTCCTAACACCTCATATTTTATCATCTTTCCACTCCATACTTTACTTATCGATATGTCTCTATGTAGGGCAGAATTGTATGCCACATAAATGTCTGAGTGTACAGTGGGAAGAGGCTTGTAATCTGAACTGTGGCCAACTCCTCTAGCCTACCAGATCTTGTTGACCTTTTTAAATAAACTTCATTTTGAATATCTTGTTCCTGTGTAAGTAGAGGGACAGATGTTTCAAGAATGTCTCATAGCCTCATACAGAGACCTCTGGCTTCTTCTTTGTGTGTCACAACCTCCAAGGCATAAGGAAGACCTTCAAGTAGATAAGGATATCTCCCTCAAAGTGTGTGTGTGTGTGCGGGGATAGTATGTTCAGGACTTTCCTGGATAAGCTTAGAAGCAGCATTCTTGGGAGAAGGCATAAATGATTCATAAGGAATTTTTCATCAATCCAACATCCTCAAATTGTACAAATATTAAAAGTGCCCCCAAGTACGTAACAGGTAGAGATGAAAACCAAAGGTGGCATGGCAGCCATCATGTAGCTCAGCTTTGCTGGATCTTTGTCAAGCAGCTGTGCTGGCTCTATGACTTCGGCCATTCCATTCAGATATAGCTGTGCCACAGCTTCACAAAAAGCTTTTGCATTGTTATACAATTTAGCAAGCCGATTTCTGCATACCAAAACTTCTTCTCTCAAGTTCCCCAAAGAGACAAATGCCAAAGCAATTCTCAGTCACAGAGCTTCTTGGTTTCCTGAGTTCTTCTACAACCAAGTTTTGCACAGGCTTTGGGCCTTTTAGGAAGCACTCAGATAAGATTTACATACTTCAAACAGAAGGTAGTGGACACAAACTGTAACAATCACAAAAGGCAGTTCAAAAGCTCAGGTGCTAACACTCTGGAATCAGGCCAGCTGCAGTGTGCTGTGGAAATCTTTTGCTACACTGTTATATAGAATGGGACCTGTCTATTGCATAGAACAGGGTATTAAAATCACTACTATTGCTGAGTTCAATTTACTCTGTTTTGTAAAGTAATGTAGCATTCATTTTATGAAACTGGGAGATCTAGAGGGTCTTGATATATATTTAGGATTGTTATGTCTTCTTGGTTAATTGCTCCTTTGATTTGGATGAAGTCTTTTTTTTTTTTTTTTTTTTTTTTGGTTTATTCGAGACAGGGTTTCTCTGTGTAGCTTTGCGCCTTTCCTGGAACTCACTTGGTAGCCCAGGCTGGCCTCGAACTCACAGAGATCCACCTGCCTCTGCCTCCCGAGTGCTGGGATTAAAGGCGTGCGCCACCACCGCCTGGCTCTTTTTTATTTTTATTTTGATAACCTATTCTGTCTTGGTTGGATGTCTATTTCATTAGATATTAGGATACAGACAGCTTTGGTCTCATTGTTTTGGAATACATTTTCCCATCCTTTTACTATAATGTGGTCCCTATAGTTTTTGTTATGTTGCTTTTTAGAGTAGGTCTCACTGTGTAACTTGGCTGGCCTAGAACTAGGTATGTAGACCAGGCTGGCCTCAAACTCATAGAAATCCACCTCCTGAATGCTGGGACTATAGGTCTGTGCCTGGCTCAGGGCATAGCAGTTTCTATCTTTGAAGTTAAGGTGAATTTCTTGGAGATAATGGAAAGGTGGATTTTAGTTTTTAATCCATTCAAGTCCCCTCTGTGTTTTGATTGGGGAGTTAAGATTTGTTTTTGTTTTTTTGTTGTTGTTGTTGTTTGTTTGTTTGTTTAGTTTTGTTTTGTTTTTTTCCGAGACAGGGTTTCTCTGTGTAGCTTTGCGCCTTTCCTGGAACTCACTTGGTAGCCCAGGCTGGCCTCGAACTCACAGAGATCCACCTGCCTCTGCCTCCTGAGAGGCAGATCCACCTGGCTAAGATTTATTTTATTTTTGTATTGGTTCTTTGAGTATTTTTGTACACCGTGTTTTCATCATATCCACCTCTACAATAGCTCCCAGGTCATTCCCGCCTTACTACACATCTGACTTCTCGTTCTTCAAAAACAAAACAAGACAAAACAAAACAAAATAACTCCACTGAGTCCAATTTGTGCTGCTCAAATACTTGGTTATAGACCTGTGCTGGAGTTTGGTTCACTTACGAGTGATCGCACCCTTAAAGAAAACTAACTCTTCCTCTCCCAGCAACTATAAAATGCCAATCATTCCTCAACCAGGGGTGAGACTTCATTCTCAACTCGTCTCTTCTGTGAAGATCCCTGAGCTTCAAGGAAAGGATGCAATATAGATATTTAATTTAGGGATGAGCAAGTTGCACTGTCTTATTCTCTACATCTTGAGCAGCTGTGGGTCTCTATAGTAATCACTATCTATTGCATAAAGAAGCTTGTCTGATGAGGATTGAAATACACTAATCTATGGGTGTAATGATAAGTCATTAGAAATTGGTTTAATACTATGTCAATTTAGCCAAATAATAGTGGTAGGTTCTCCTCTGTGGCCTATGACCTGTGTAGCCACAGGCTCTTGGCACTGATAACATGGTGCCCTATGGGTTTCACCTTGTAGAACAAACCTTAAATCCAATTAGAACAAGGTTGGTTACTCACATGATGTTTGTGCTAGTTTCTCGCACCAGTGGGCATGTCTTGACAGTCCAGTCATACAAGGTTTGTAGCTTACAAGGTTTGTAGCTGGGTGAGATTGATGATTACTTTTCTCTTTCAGTACGGTGCGCAGCACCTTCTAGCACTATGAAAGCTAGTCAGTAGAGATCAAGCTGCTGGCTTAGAACCAGCTTTAGTTCCTCATGTCCTATGTTCAGATAGGTGGAGTATTTCACAATAGGGTTGTACCATCCTGTTCTGGAGGGCAATAATGAGCAAAGACAACTGCCTGCGATGTTTAGGGATCTATGGGAACTCATGGGCCAACAACTACAAAAGAAAGAACTTATTCCTGGCACTGGGCTTTTTGTTAGTCTGTAGTGTCTAGTGGAGACCTTGTGACGCATTATAGAGTAATTCTGTTTAAACTCTTCTTACACATTTGTATGTATATAATGTTAGAAAGCCTCCTATAGTAAATTTCCATATGTCATTTTTTCCCCTTTATTCCCCTCCGCGGACCTAACACAGGTCCGCTGCTAAGCAAGTAGTTTTACTTTTAACCTCCCTCCACCTGCCCAGCGGCTCTCCGGGTACCCCAGCCACCCCTCAGGCGACCCTGTGGGCTGCAGCAAAAGGCTCTGGGCAGTGTAGGGGTGTGCTGCAGCTCAGTGACCTCCCATTGGCCACGACGCGTCAGGAGGGGCGGGAGGAGGGTGGCTGGGGGAAGGGGAAGGATGGCTGAGGCGATGGAGGGACCCGTAGGCATGGGTAGCGCGTGCAGCCAGGCTGGAGAGCGGCTGCAGCTCACCCTGGTGGCGCCAAGGGAGACCCTTTGTGGTGCGCCCAAGTAGTGAGGACTAGGTTGGGGTGCCGACTCGCGGCCATGGAGATAGCGGCCTCGCACCCCCCCCCCCCCTTTGGGGGCCCCCCCCCCCCCCCCCGCCCAACGCGGGCGCAGGGGGAAAACAGTCTCCAAGTGGCCTGGGAGCAAGGAAGGGAACGCCCCGGAGGCCTGGCCAGCAGGACCCTCGCCCTTTGTGGGCGCAAATGTGCATGGCCTCCAGTGCCCTTCCTCCAAGGCGCTCTACCCCCCACCCCCCACCCCCCGGAAGCTTTGTTGCACCGCTCTGCCCTGGAGAGGATGCCCAGAGAAGGGAAAAGCAGAGATTCGAAAGCTCGCGTGGAGGAGTTCCTGAGAGCGCCACCCGCCCGGCTTCCACCTCCCTGTCCTCCATCTGCCCGGGTCCCTGGGCCACTGCATTTCTGGGGCTGCATCTGCACTCATGCTGGAGCCCAGCCGCCTGCGCTGCGGCCAGCACACGCGCACAGGCGTGCACTCCATATGACATTTTCAAAAGGTGTTTAATCTTAGTTATCCCTGCATGCATTCCTTTCTCTACCCTACCCTCTCATCCACTACACCAATTCTTCCTGTTCCGTCATCTCCCTGTCAGTCTTTGCACCATTGCTTTCTATCTCCCTTCCCTTGATTCTTGTTTTATTTTTCCCATTATTATTTATTCTACTCTCATATAATACATCCCGACTACAGCCTCCCCTTCAACCACTCATCAAAGTGACCCCATCCACTGCACTTCTTCAGAAAAGAGGTCTCCCAAGAATATCAACCAAACACAGTATAACAAGATGTAATAAGACTAGGCACATACTCTCTCTCATATTGAGGCTGGACAAGGCAACCCAGTAGAAGAAAAAGGTCCAAGGAGCAGGCAAAAGAGTCAGACACATCCCCATTCCCGCTCTTAGGAGTCCCATAAAAACCCCAAGCTAAACAACCACAGCATGTATGCAGAGGACCTAGCCCAGACCCATTCAGGCTCAGTGATTGCCCCTTCAGTCTCTGTGAGCCCCTGTTTGCCCTTCTTAGTTGATTCTGTGCGTCATATTTTCCTGCTGTCCTTGACCCCTCTGGGTCCTACAATCCTTCCTACCCCCTTTTCAAGGGGTTCCCTGAGCTCTGCCTAATGTTTGGTTGTGAGTTTCTGCATCTGCTCTCATCAGCTCCCAGAGGAAGCCTCTCTATGACAATTCTCCCCTCCTTTGAGATCCCGACATAACCTCTTACTAATTTCCTTACCTCTATGGATATTGCAAATGAAACATACATCTCTGAAAATTCAAAGCTAACATGCCCAAATAAGAGAAAACATGTGACATTTGTCTTCTGCTTCTGGGTAACTTCACTCAGAACGATCAGTTCTAGATGCAGATAATTTTTTCTTCATATGTATGTGCGTGTGCATGTGTGTGTATGTGTATTTCGTTAGTTATGTGAGAATTTCATACATGTTTTGATCATATTCACCCTCCTTCTCCCAACTCATCCCAGATCCACTCCATTTCACTTCCCACTCAACTTTGTTTCCTTCTTTAATCCCTTTAATAACAATTGTGCTAACCAAATATTCTTGGATGTGTGGCCTTCCATTGGATGGAGCGTGGCAGACTAATCTGAGGATACGTTCTTAGAGAAAACTGACACTTACTCTGCAGCAACTAAGAACTGCCGATAGCTCCTTGGCTAGAGGTGGAAGTATGTGTCCAACTCCCCTCTCCATGTTAGATTTGGTCTTGCATGGGTCTTGTGCATGTTGTCCCAACAACTGTGAGGAGTTCATATGTGTGTCTCATCTGCTGTGTCCAGAAGACACTGTTTTCTATACTTGACCACAACCTCTGGCTCTTACACTCTTTCTACTCCCTCTTTCAAACTGATCCCAGAGCCTTTGAAGGGGGGATGTACTATATTGTGGTGAGCCAAAAGATTATGATATAGGGAGTCCAGCTGTACCTTGACTGACCAAGGGTCCTTCAAGTGGGAAGCCACTTATCATGGAATATTTGGTGTTATTCAGCTTTAATATTCAGCTGCTCCTCGTTATGAATTTCTTGTGCTCATCATTTCCATAGAACGTGTATGTGTGAGCATCCTGATTGGGACAGTAGTAGGATAAGGTCCTGTAGGCAGGGCCTCCTGCCTCTGAGCTCCCTGCTCCCTTTTTAGCATTTGAATTGGGTATCTGCCTTTTGCAAATTTCCCCTTTAGCTACACCCAAAGATAGAGTCAGCCCCAAACAAAGCATTGAAGGACTAGCAGGAACAGAAGAGCTGAGACCACCTCTTGCCCTCAGGCCCAGTGGCATTCCAGAGCAGTTGACTGAGAACAAAGGAGGTTTCTGCATATCCAGGTGGAGGGAAAGGTGGAACAGGATTCTTGGGAGACAGAACAGCATGGACAGAGAGAAGAGAGGAAGACAGAGATTCTGTAGAGGGTAAGGCAGATCTCTTGTAGAGTTTTCTGAGAGCCAGGAGTAGGAGCTAGGAAGGATAGATAGAGGATGAAGGAACAGAGGACAAAGATGAGGTCAAAAGCATAGAAAAAATTATGGCAGGAAAAAGAGGCACAGAGAGGAACTGAATGTGAGGACAGAGCTGAAGCTATATAGATAGAATTTTGTCATAGAGGAATAAAGTAAACGGACAAAGAGCTTGGTGTACTTAGATTCTTTCCCCAAAAACAATTCTCACCATTCATAGTTTCTCTTCTGGGCCTCCTGGGAAGAATATTATTAAGGCTGACACACTAATAATATTGAGGCTATATTTCATATTTAGGGATGAATATTCTGTGGTTTCTTATTCTCAGCATCTTGGCCAGTTGTGGGGTCTCTGTGTGGATAATCATCTACTACAAATAGACCTTTTCTGATAAGGGTTCAGAGCTGCCTTACTCTACAGGTATAATGATAAGTCACTAGTTGTTAGTTTAATACTATGCCTATTTACCAAAGTAATAGTAGTAGCTTCTCCCCTATGATCTGTCTAGCCATAGACTCTTGGTCTCATAATGGTGCTAGGTAAAAGTTTCATCTGATGAGCAAATAGTGAAAATTTGGTATATTTACACAAGGGAATATTACTGAAGTGTTTTTTTGTTTGGTTTGGTTTGGTTTGGTTTGGTTTGGTTTGGTTTGGTTTGGTTT
>CABHPR010109577.1:2154-30024 GCA_902168415.1 Peromyscus melanophrys
CACACACACACACACACACACACACACACACACACACACACACACACTGAAAAAGAGAGATAGCAAAAGCTAAATACACGCTTTTAATTTTAGAACAACAACAAAAAAGAAAGGCTTGAAGGATGAGGCCAGGTGTATGCCATGCATGTACATCTCAGTCTCTTTGGTAGTCAAGTTACCAGAGTTTGCAGTGGGCAGAGGGGTTCAGAAGGGTACCACGTGGACAATGAAAATGTTTGGCAAAGGCTGGGGTATTGCTGAGGGGTCCATGGATTCGAAGGCTCGGAGGACTGTGAGTGTCCTGAGGGTCTTTTGAGCTCAGCTCCCCACACATCACCTGAGGAAAAAGAGGGTCAAGAAGGGTAAGGAGGAGAGAACGTCTCACAGGGTGACAGAGACAGGTTGGATACAAGGACTAGGAGATCACTATATAGAACAAAGAGAAAAAGGAGCAGGGTGCTCAGGAACTACGTGGAGAACTTCTGTGAAAATCATTCAATATGGCACTAGCTGTGTAGGAAGAACTTGACTGTGTAATGCTACCATTTATAAGGGACTAAAGTCGGGTTTAATGGAGTTCTATAAGGGAGTCATTGACGTGTTGAAGAATTGTGGGCCATGCTGTTGACAGAGCATAAAGTCTTAAAAGGAGTGATTCTGGTTTGGAACTAACCCCAGGACTGAGGTCTCTGAGTAGTGTGGTCATATGTCCAGCCTGCTGTTGGCTCCTTTAAAAATAGTCTGTATTTCTAAAGCATGAGAAAAGAAGGAAACAACATGTTTGTCTTATGGAGGGACTTGGAAGTGGAGAGTCTTTTTCTTTTGGGGATAGGGTGGGAAGCCAGCTGCTGAATTTGATTAAAGAACCTGTAATCAACTAAAGGATGGTTCCAAAGGGACAAATGAGAAATGTTAAAAGTGGGGATCCATGACAGTAGACTTGTGAATATGGAGCAGGGTAGCATGGGGCAAACATCCCTTTAGCCTTGGGGATAGGGTCCCGAACTGACATGAAGCAAGTGTAGAGAGAAATGGTAGCTGCTCACCTGGGCATAGCTGCGGAAGAAGAGTTGATAGGGGCTGAGGTCCTGGTTGGGCAGGGTCATCTCCCCACGGTGCTCTACTATCCTCTTGCTGTATGCCTAGATATGGGTATGGGAGAGAAATTTCTTTTAGGCTTCAGATCTATAGGCATTGAGAAGTCAGATCCCAGATATATAGCATTACACCCTAACAAGTTCCTAAGCCTTATCTAACTGTGTACGGATGTACTTGTCTGAGGCAAGAAGAAAGGGTATTTACCAGAAGACCTACAGTTGTTCTAGAAGGTGGGGGATCTACAGGGTAGGAAGGGGGTCCCAAGTTGTCATCTGTTCAGTGGGAATGTGAAGGGCAGAAAGCTATGCAACTATGTTTTCATGAGGGATAGTAGACGGAAAATAGAAGGACAGGGATCTTGGCACACCTGAAATGCAATGGCCAGGCCTCCTATATCTCCAGCATTTTCCAGGAGTGTGTGAGAACCATTGGAGGGGGACATGTTGGGTAAGGGGAAGGCAGCATAATGGCGCTCCAGGCATAGAAGTGCTTCCTGTAGGACACGGGTGTCACAGGCTGGGCAGCCCCCAGGGAGTACTGTTGAAAATGGAAGAAGAGAAGGAATCGGTGAAGATCAGTGGAAGACTATGAGGGATACCACAGACTGACCCGGCTCCCAGGAACTCTCAGACTGTCCCTCCTGAAGCCTTTGAAAAACCCTCCCCTTCCCCCAGGCCTCCTTTGATATCCTCTCTAGTGATCCCTGTGGCCCTGCCTCCCAGTGACTCATCACTCACAGAGCTGGTAGAAGATATGCAACAGCTCATGGGCCATGATGCTGCCGGCAGCGCCAAAGTTCACAGCTCTAAAGAGAAAAAGTCTCACTGTACTTGCAGAAACCTTCGAAAGTATTTATGCCAATTTTCCAACTCCAAGTCTCATCCATCCTAACAGCTATTAATCCCTCTTGAGATCCCCCACCAAAAGACTCACCTTCAGAGAATGGTCCATACCTGGGGTAGCCAGGGTGGAAGAATGGAGGCTGGAGAAGGCCAGCTGGGAAGACCACCACGTGGTCAGATACTGAATAGTAGGCCTTGACTCCCCAGGGAGATCCCTTCCTGTGTGAAGAGTACATGCAAACACAGTTCCATCATTTACTGTCTTTGCATGATGCACATGCAGTCTCTCCCAACCATCACCATGGGCTTTGTGACTGTTGTCACTGTTCTTAGCCCATCTCTGGGATGCAGTGTCTGTTCTCATACCTGTGGTGGGGAAAAGGTTGCAAGAAGTGCCGAACTTTCCTGCCCTGGAGGGATCGTACACAGCTCAGGAAAGACTGAAGGAAACTGGGACCAAGTTGTATCTGGGAATGAGGCAGCAGATCATTTTGATGCACTGACATGAATACAAATGCATGGAGCTGGGCACATGTAAACCTGAACATGGAAGCCCTGACATACATGCAATCATATTTAAGCAGAAACCAACCTGTGCTACCACCTCACGTTGGTACAAAGTTTACATGCATCATCATGCAGATAAACATAGACACATCACAGAATGCATGTGTGTACACACATGCATGTGCACATAACAGCCCTAGACAGTTCCAGGTTTTTTTTGCCTGTAAGATCCCTCCAGCACCAGGGCAAAGAAGAGGCTGGCTCAGAATTGCCCATGGAAAATGGATTGCTTTTCAGACTCGGCTGGGTCAGGAAGTCAGAAGCTAAGGACATAAGGACACTAAAAGAAACAAGACTCACATCACTATATTCCTCTTTGGCCAGATCTGGCTTCAAGGCCCATTTGGGGGCCCCCATCTCCACCTGCAGCTTGGTGAGCTGGAAAGAGACACAAAGTTTGTAAGCATCTGGCATTCCCTCAGAAACCCTCAAGAGCCATTAATGCTGTCACCCATATATATGCTCTGTGCCCTTTTCTTCTCCTCCATTCCCATTTCTTGATCCAATGATCAACTATCTCTTAAATAGTCCCCAAATGACCTGTACTCCTGGTCTTACCTTGTTCAGGGCCTCTTTCAGGGTCTCCTCACTTATCCAGGAAAGTTTTTTGAGGCGTAGGATGACAGCATCCTTGATCTCAGCAAATAATTCCATGGCCTATGGTGATGAGGTCGGGAAAAGGAAAACGGTATTAGGACCATTCTGAGCCCTGGTCCTGCTGCAGCCTGTAAAGAGATCTTGGCCCTAAAGAGCCTACTGGGCTCCAGAAGCTGGCAGAGAATGGGAAAGAGCTCACAAGACGGTCTGTTTCCCAGAGTATGACAAATATCTAGGGCCTGAAGGTCTGTGGGGCCACAAAGGCAGTGCCAAGCACATAGAGGGTAATGAGTTGACTGCTCCCCAAAAGGAGCCATAATAGCAGTACCTTGCTATTGGGATATCTGAGATTGATGGGTGCTTTCTTTGGGGGACAGAAAACTTTCTCAGAAAGCAAAGGGCATGGGAAGCTACTGTTTCCGCTTCTGCTTTCGGGGCCTTTGTGTTCATACTCTCCCACTGAAGACATATTTCCTATCTTCTGCATTCCTTGGCTTCTCAGCAGATTGGAGTCTTTATAGCCATACAGCTGGAACCATACACCTCATTTCTCAAATGCTCACTATTCTTACATATGTTCTTTCTTGATGGAAGGAATTGGATGACAATATCAGAAATGACTCTGGCTTCAGACAGACTGAGTTCAAATCCTGATGCTACCTAGAGTCTCCATGACATTAAGCAACTTGTTCAGCTACCCTTGGCTCGTTTCCCTCTCCTATTAAATCAGGAAATAATTTCAACTAAAACATTACATATAAAATGCTTGAGTCCCCTTCTCACGGAGTCCCCCACTTATTCAGAAGTTACTCATTTGCCCTCTGTGAGATTACATCATCCTGATCTCATAGTCTATCATGTGTTGTTCAAAACTCCTCGACAAACAGGGAGGAGCCTTAAAGGTCAAGGAGTTTGATTCCCCCCCCCCCTTTTATGGTTGAAGAAACACAATACCAGGAAAGTCCAGTGAGGTGTTCAAGATAATTCATGTTGTGAATACTTGTGTCCTGTGGCTAAACTGGACTTGCCCAAGAGACTGAGCAGGTCTCTGGGTTCCTTCTCAGTTGAATTTCTTTTCTGCCTGATTCCTGCCTTGCACACCACAGAGAAGGGCACACTCCATAGAATCAGGGCAAGGCGTGTTGAGTGGGAAGGGTGGAGGGCTGCAGACAGGGGAAAGCTCTCACATACAGCGCTTCGGATGCTGGGCCCAAAGGCTTCCCGAACAAACAGAGCTGCCAGAGTAGGCTCAAAGAAGTTGCCTGTTTCTTCCACACACTTCATCCATCGTGGAGAGGCTGGCTGCAAAAACATACTGGAGTGAGTGAGACCTGCTCAGGCCTCTGCTTTCATCACATCCCAACACCAATTTTGCATAGACCTTCATCTCGCAGGATATTTCCTTTGATGGTTTTTTTAATTTTTTTATTTCCCAGGAATGGGGAGATGACTCAGGCATTAGAGTGCCAACTGCACAAATATAAGGACTTGATTCCAGGACCTCAGAACCCACATAAAAAGTGAGGTATGGAGGCTCATGCCTAGGGTGGAAATGAGAAAAAACAGACTCCTGAAACTGATTGGCTGCCATCCAGTCTATCTGAATCAATGAAATTTAGGTTCAGTGAGAGATACTGCCTCAAAAACTAAAGGTGGAGGTGGATAAAAGAACTATACCCGATGTCAACCTCAGGCCTCTATATGCACACACAAGTACATATACAATAATACATGTATGCATACACTATACATGTAGAAGACAATAGCACACACACACACACACACACACACAGAGAGAGAGAGAGAGAGAGAGAGAGAGAGAGAGAGAGAGAGAGAGATTTTCATTTATCATTTTATCTGGCAATACCCACTGTTGCTCAGCAGAAAGAGGCTTCCCATCTCCCTCAGGACCCATGCTTGTTGTCTATTGGTATGAAAGCAAGGCCCTTGGGAGATATCTCTCTGAGGAGTAAAAGACTACTGTGGAGGGGAGAAGGAGTATCCAACGCTGAGTTACTCACCTGGGCCCCCACCCACCACAGAAATGGCCCCAGGAGTTGCACCACACACTCCTCCCTCCCAGACTCCCATTTCTAAACTGTAAACTGAAGAGAGAAACTCCTTTTCTCTACACAACCCATGCCCACTCTCAAAATGTGTGTATTCTATTGCAGAACCCTATAGATCAGTAAACCGGGCTTTTAGGTGATACACTGTTTACTGCTAGAAGAGGTGAAAGCAAAATGCCAAGTAACAAGAACATCACTCAGACTAGAATCCTAGCTGTCTCTCTAGACAGGGAAGGGTACGACAGTGTTCCAGAAAATGTGTAAATCGAGGAGGAAGAAATCTCTGGAATATAAAGGATGGAAGAAATACTTCACATGCAAGATAATCAACCTCTGTGGATTCATTTCAGGGCAGTGAAAATTGTTGCATATATCTCCTAACAAACCATGAATGATAATAATATAAAGGAATGATAGAAGTTAAGAAAGATCACAAGAGTATGTAAGGACTTCTAGATAAAATTCTCTAATGAATTACTAAATGAATGTTTTTTGAAGGCATGGAAAATAATGTGTAACTATTAAAGACCAGAGTAGGATCACTGAGGACCAAAAATGTCAAAGTAATAAAAATGTATCTATTTGAAGGGCTCATTAAACTGGGGTACAAGACAGACTAGGAGCTACACAAAGAGATAAGAGCCTTCTAAAAACACAGGTACGGGCCCCGAAATAACATAACAGAGTCCCATATCAGAAGCACAGGACACAGATGGGCTGCACTAAACTGGAGAGTGAACCCATCAGAAATGAGCAGCACTACTGAAGAAGGTTGTTCTAGGACTGCTAGGTTACACAAATGCACACATGCATATCTGTTAGAATGCCACCTGCTAATTTTTCAACATAAAATACTCCAAACGCCAATGAAACCTGTCTGTAAACTAAATTTTTCCTTAGAGACCACTACAATACTGCCCTTAAACACAGTTTCCAGCATTTACCAATGTGAGCTATTAACTTAAATCCAGGTACTTCAGGTAGACCAGATGTACAAACAAAAGCAATGTCTGCTCTACTTTCTTCTCAGATTTAAAGATCAGGTGACATAAGTCCTTAAAAGCACACTGTTTATTCTAAATTCCACTGGAATTCCATTAGTACTACTCTTTAAATTCTATTGCCACTCCGGTGACATTATCTCATTATCAGGAAAGGATCTGGTTAAATCATAAATCATGTCCTAGTAAATGAGATGAAGAAATAGATGTAGAATGATGGTGCAATGTGAGTGGACTCCTGTCTGGCTGAACCATAACCAAACGCCATGAGAATGACTCACAGCTAATTTGACCTTTTCTGACCCGCCTACCAATAATCATAACTGCTCTTTCTCTTGCATTCTTTTTCTTCATTTTATGTTTTGCTTTTCTTCCTAACACCACCCAGCAGAAACAGTTTATTATCTCTCTTTTTCCTGAACTATGAATACCCAAAGGCAGGAATGCTTGTCTATTTAGTTCACTGTTACATAACAGGTGCCTAGAGAAGCATTTTTTTTAAATAATTGGCACTCAACAAATATTGTCACATACCCCACATGCCATGAATGGTGGCACACATCTGTAATCCTACAGTGGAAGGGCTGAGGCAGGAGGATTAGAAGTTCTAAGCCATCGTGGTGATGTGGTAAGACCCTGTCTCAAAAAAAATTGAAAAACAACAAAATATCACATAAATGAATAGATGAATCTGTAGCTAAATAAAGCCTGACCTAATGCTTTGCTAACAAGATATTAATAGTCTGGATTAAGAAATATCGAGTAAAATTGTAGATGACCCAAGATCCAAGAAAAAAGGTAACTGAAATGACTTGTTTAAACAAAATTTTAAATTGTCTAAATAAATTTGGATGTTAGGATGAATATAAATAGTTCAGATATGACACTTACTGGGATTTCAAACTAAGAACATACATTAGAATTTCTCAGAGGAGTCAGAGGTCTTCAATTAATAATCATTGTCTGGAACTAAAAATCAAACCCAGAATCTGGTATTGCCCCTGACTCCATGTTACCTCTTAACACACAAGCCAGGAAATTCCATTGCTTATCTTGAAACATGCTCTTCTAAAATATAAATCAGATTAAATTCTATAAATGTCTTATTTCATGAAAAGAAAAGCAAGCATCCTACCAGACCTCCTGCTCTCTGATTTCCACCTCAATGTTATCCCATTTGTAGATCCAGTTCTCAACCACCAAGAGTAAACTTCAGCGGTAGCACTAGGCACAGTCCTGGCTGCAAAGCCCCATTGTTTTTTTTCAGCCAGAGGCATGAAGAGGACCCTACTACACACTAGACCAATTTTTAACCAGTCTGCTTCATGAATTGCTCCTGTGAGATAAGGCTGGGAAATGTCTTCTTTTCTCTAAACATTGCTTCAGTTCCACCTGCTACTAAGGGATGCTATTGATATCCAAACCCTCTCCAATCACCCTGCTTTAGGAGCCACCAAAGGTATGCATTGTCCAAACTGTGTTCTTTAGGAGCACAGCTCTGTCTTCTGTGCCACTAGGATAGTCAAGTGTTAGCAACATAAACTATATGGAACATAAAGTCAAATGTACTTAGCTATCTTGTCCTTTATAGAAGAGTTTCCTAACCCAATGCTGTAGCACCCACGTGTTTCTCAACCCTGCCCATTGTGTCAAAAATATAGTTTCATGAGCCAACCAGGTTTGTTTTGGAGCCTGTTTCTTCATTTAAGAGCAACGCAATCTTGGGGAAATTATTTGTCATTCTCACACCTGTTTCTGACCTGAGAAATGGGAACTAAAAACCTCAGAGCATTTCTGGGAAGGTTAAATATAATCATCTCTAGTGAGTGGTGTTCACGGATGCCTGACAGTAACTTTAAGAGTCAGATGCTATCAACATTATCACTCTGTGTCACTTTTTGTACTGTCCAGAAAGTCGAAGCAGCTTTTCCAAAGTCATCATATTACTATGTGTTGGCAGAACGTGATACATATTTTGCTGTTATATATCCCCAATGAAAGTATGGTGATTACAGGATCTGTAAGCCTTCACATTCTTTAAGCATGAATCTCTGTGTTGACATGTTTATAGCTTCCAAGACATGACCTCATGCCACAGTGCTGGCATTTACAGGAAGCTATTTTTGCCAGGAAGTTTGCATTTGGTGTTATGCTTGACTTCATCTGATCAAGAGATAGGCTTCTGGTGAATCTGTCCCACACTGAGTGACCATCCTAAAGGAGAATGGTCTAAGGCATTGAAGAAGCAAACTAACCTTGAAGCCAGACAGCCAGAGATGATCTAACTTATTACTATAGTCAGGTTCCCTCAGAGTCTATGATTCATCTCTAAACATAAAATGAACTGGGTGTATTGTTACATGCCTTTAATCCCAGCACTTGGAAGGCAGAGGCAGGCAAATCTCTGAGTATGAGGCCAACCTGGTCTACAGAGTGAGTTCCAGGACAGCCAAAACTGCATAATATGACTCTGTCTTTAAAAAAAAATAAATAAAAACATATAATGATATTTATGTTACCTCATAAAAAACTGAGGATTAAGCCAATAAAGGAAATTATTTAGGCTTTCATAAACCATCAACAATCAACAGCTACATTTCAGTCTCTATGAGAACATTTTCCCTTTATAATTTTAAGGAGAGAGAGAGAGAGAGAGAGAGAGAGAGAGAGAGAGAGAGAGAGAGAGAGAGAGAATATGCATTAATTGCCATGGTGCATGAGTAGAGTTCAGAAGACAACCTCAGGTGCCAATCCCGAATTTTCCACTTTGTTTGAGACTGGGTTTCTTTGTTTTGCCATTGTATACACCAGGCTACCAGGCCCTGAATGTTCAGGAGTTCTCCTGTCTCCATCCCATCTTGCCACAGAAACGCTGGGATTATAGACACCACTACTGCAATTGACATCAAACTGGGTATTCAAACTCACATCCTCACCCTTGAGTGGCAAGCATTTTAGCTACTGAGCCATCTCCCCAGAATTCAGCAAATATTTTGAAGGACTTTTTTGAGGTAGAGAAATGGCCCACAAATTAACAAGAAAAAAGGTTATTTTCCCTCAAGACTGTAAACTGAGACCTTCACTGAGGTAAGGATGTATCCAGTGCTCTAGACATCTCTACTTGCATTTGAAATGATCTGACATAGGATGTCAAGGGACTCTCTGAGGGCAGATCTGTGCATCTCAGATAACATATCTAACTGGTTGATTGGTTCTACACACTTCCTATACACCTTTCTCCTCAGATATGGGAAGATCTGACCAATCAAGTTCATTTGTAATCAAAAAATAAAATAAAATCTCATTGGATCAGAGATCAACACTTTGATACACATTTAGAAACCAAATATGGAATCTTCTAGATGGCTACTGTGTGCCAAATATCATTCATCACAATAAATCTTAAACATTAGGTCCAGGTCTTCAAACCATAGAGTTTAGGGGTTCAGGAAAAAGCATATTGTTCAAGAGTTATGGCAAAGGAATGGTCCTTCTTTATTTCACTTTTATATTGAAATTCCAATGTTCAGCTAAATGCCACAGAAGTAACCAGGTGGTCTTCCAATCCTGTCTAATTCCACATGGTGGGAATTCTCTTCCTGTGCCTTTTTACCTCTGGAAATATATCAATATTTTCCCCAATATAGAAAGTATATCACCTTCTCTCCTTACCAGGGGTGGTCGCTCTTTCAGTTCCCATAGTTTCTGTCTCAGTTCTCTGCGTGCTTCCCTGAATTTACTGTCCAGGGCTGGGGAAAGGGTATCTACCAGCCCCAAGATCATGTAGCTCTGTATCAGGTCCCTGTGGAGAAAAAATTCTCAACCTAAAACCAAAGCTTCTCAACATGCCCCAATGAAGAATCTCTTCAATAAATCACCTTGGTATTCCTGTATGCAGCCCTGTCCTCTATATTTACAAAGACTAGCTGCCATATATGCCCAAACATCAAGAACAGTCTTTCTTGATTTGGCTTTGGGGGTGACAGAGGAAGCAAGTTCAGAAGTTGCCTTCTGAAGTTACAAGGAGAGAAGGACTTGATTCATCAATTTCCACAACCAGGAAACCTCAGCTCATCTGAGGATAGATGGCTAAGTACAGCAAAGTTGGGTTGTGGCTTGTCTTGGTCCTGCTGGCAGCTCTCTTTTCAGGCATACTTATAAAACTGCAGAAGCCACATGATTGCTGCTTTGCCTCCCCTATAAAGGGTTTCTAGACAATCGCACCCCTGAGATGCTATACAGAAGGGCTTGGGTTTGTGCCTTTCAAAGTCGGGCTTTCAGGCATTACCTATAGTTCAGGAGTTCCTTAAAGACACCTGGCAGACATCTCATCTTCTTTCACCCCTACATCCTTCATTTCATGTGTCACGTGGTCCTCACACCCCAAAGCCTTACATAATTCTTGGTTTTTATGTTTACTTTTCTGCCACCCACCCTACCCTTCTCTGTCCCCCTATGTGGCTGGTGCCTCTCACTCAGGTGTCCCTGATACCTATGTGTCCTCACTCTCCTTCCATGCCCAATATCTGTCCAGCTCCACCTGGGCGAACCTGTTTGCCAGCAGCTCCTCTTCCACCAGTTGTGACATGTTTCTCAAGTAGTCTAGGTCACGGACCACAAGGGTCTGGGCGGGACTCAAAGACATCGGTGTGAATGTGGCTTGTAAGCAGGACAGCCAGTCGATGGCAGGGGCCATTTCCTTAGAGAAAGGACACAAGGTTGAAGAGAAGGAAAGGACAATAAAAGGCACATGATGGAGAGGGAATGGGGAGGTAGGGGCTGTGCTAGGGGAAGGATTGGAGGATTTTCCCGAAACTGGAGCTATGGAAGAATGGAAGTGAAAGGAAGTAAGGGGCCAGCAAGAGGGTTCAGTGGTCAATGACACTTGTCACCGAGCCTGACCACTTGAGTTCAGTCTCTCCAGCCCATATGATGGAAAGGCAAGAATCCAACTCCTGAAAATGGTTATCTGGCTTCCATATTCACACCTTGGCATATTCATGCCCAGCACTCCACATAATAAATAAATAAACACGAGCTTTTTTTAAGTAAAGAAATTAAGGGTACAAGGAGGGAGAAGATAAAACAGAGAAAGCCTTTGAGAGACCATCAAGCACCAAGTCCTCAGGCCTTCAGTTCTAGGCACCTGCAGTTCACCGATAGTAACCACTTGGAGGAGCTTGTCTTGGGCCTGCTGCTGCTCTGGCAGCCTCAGAAACTGGAAGAGGCGTGAAGTAAAGGAGATGAACCAGGCAGCGTGCTGTTGCACTTTCTGGGGATCGCCTCCCAGCAAAGTCCCCAGGCGATTCAGGTAAGTCAGCTGTTCCCGCAGGATCTAGAAGACAAGGCAAACTGAGTCTCAGCAGCCAGAAGCGGCCTTTTGCCTCGGGGCAGAGAGGGTGTGTTGTGTGGAATCTTACCTGGGCATAGATTTTCTGTTCCTGCTCTTTCTGGAGAAGAATGTCAAACTCCGGCTGGTCTATCTGGACACAAGAGAGACTGGAGAGAAGTAGGAGCATAGGGGATGGAGAGGGAAGGCATGGGAAGGCAGGGGAGGTACCGTGGAAGATGGGGAAATGAGAATAAAGAAATGAGAGAGAGGAAAGACTACACAAAGAAAGACAGGGACCATGGGGAAAGTCTATGCGTGCAAACATTGAGCTTCTCAGCAACTGAGGAACACACAGATTTGTTTGCAGGAAGCTACTCTTTGTGCCAGTGTAGATCTAGAGTCAAGGATGTGAGACACCCATGTCAGGTGCACTAATTAAGAAGTACTCACATTCAGTAACAAGATGCACATTTTAATACATGCTTTTAAAACAAAATTAATGCAGAAAATCCATCATGAATAAAACATCATAACTTTGCTATAATGAATTTTTAAAGATAAATTCTCCAATGTTAGGAGCTTGAAGCATGGTTCTACAGTACTTACTTATCACTGAATTCCACACACTATTTTATTCCATCTGTAAAGTAGAATTGTTTTTCAAAGAACCATAATAGTTTTGATCAATTTTAAAAGAAATTATTTTTAGAATTGAAAATTTGATAGTTTGTTCACATAGATTTTGCATTAATTTATATTTTAAAAGTATTCAGATTTATATTGATACTATACATAGGTGATCTGTTCAACTTTGCACTCCAGTCAAGTGCCCAGGCCCCAATGTTCTTTGATTCACAAACTATTTGTGTTCATGCACTCCTTCCTCTCTTCTAATTTCGATGTCCCACTCCCACTCTGACCTCCACACTTTTCCTCCATCTTGAAAATAATCTTTTAGTTGACCCTTTTATTGCATTTTATGTCCAAAGTTTAGAGAGGAAAAAGCATCTTTGCCCATTGTTACAATTTCTTCACTGTCTTCCTGAACTCCAACTACAATCTCTGTCTAGTCTTAGAAAAATTTTTGTGACTAGCTGCAAGTTTTCAATGGTGTCTTCTAGTTCTCTACTCTGTATATGAGAGAATCTCTGGAATTCATAGTTCCTTTCTGTAGTTCCTCCCTTTTGCCTTCTGATCCCACACATGGTGGTCCATCTTCTACCTCCATGATCCCTTGCATTTTTCCATTCCTCCTGCTTAAGCATCCCATGGGCTCCTCTGCAGTCTATTCCTTCTACCTAAGCTTAGTCAAGAGACTATCCAGACTGGAGCTGATTCTGTGACTCAGTATTTCCTGCATCTCCTCCTTTTATTTTCAACCTTGGAAAATCTCTGGGACCATTAACAATGTGTTGAAACTGACCATGTTCTCATGCTCAGCTCTTATTTTTCGTTTTTGCTATTATTCACCAAACTCAAATATGTTAAGTTAGAATCCTCAGCTTCTTCAGGTTGCCTCCAAAGCTGATTATTCTTGAGCTCTACACAAATCCATGGTGATATCTGAAAGAATTCAGAGGCTCCTCTTTTTACCATATGCTAATAGTTATTCATTCTTCTTAATTGGGCCAACAATAATTTCTGGCCCAATCTCATATTTTCATTCACACGCAATCTCCAGGCCAGTCTCTCATTGACCTTGTGCAGAAGCCCCACCACCCCAAATACTTCCTTTAGCTCAGAAGTTTCCTGTAACTCTTTGATGGTGTCTTTTAGTTTCATTCTTCTCTTGAATAATTAGCCATACCCCAAGACTCTGTTGACATCCTCCTCTCTAAATCTGTCCTTAACCATTTCAGATCTTAACTAATCCCACCAAACTGTAACAGCTAGATGCACAAATCCACATGTTAAAGCAGAATCTTGGAATACCTTATAATGATTGTCATGAATTCTTGAATAATCACCTTGTACAAAGCTGTGGGATTCAGTGACAAATATAGACCACTCCTGTGTTTACCACAGCAGTGATAGCTCTGTTATTTATTTATTTACAAATTCAACAAACACCCAGTATGGCCACTAGTTGCTGAGAAGAACTCTAGTCTGTTGAGGCCACACTCTTTCAGAGTAGTCAATGCTGAGAGCATTTAACAGGTGACAGAGGGACTTTACCCAAATCGTAACTAGTGAGTTGGGAAAGACTTACTGAAAGAAGAGGCTCTTAAAGCTAACATCTGAAACATGTAGGAGTCTTCTAGCATTGTTACAGGCAAGAAAGCAGCATATGCAAAGAGAAGAGGAATATTTTTGGCATTACATGTGAGTCAGCAGAGCGTAGAGTATAAGGGGGAGATGGAATGTAACAGAAGATAAGCGTAGGGGTCAAATCACAAACTTGCAATGCTTTGCTGAAGATTAGGAGCCGTATCTTGATGACTGGGTGATCTATTAAAATGACAAGCTCTTAGCTCTTAAATTTAGAAAGGTGCCTTAGGGGAAAATAAAGAGTAAATAAGAGAAAGGCAGTTCTGAAGAACTAATGAAGAGGTCCCACAGAAATCCTTATTTACAATAAAGAAGTCTGAAAGTACTCCACTCTTCTCAGAGCTGGCCCTGCAACACCTTTTCCCAGTCTCACTTAGTCTCACCTAATCTGTGTAGTACTAATTTTCCCTTAAGATAGGGCTGTTCCCTACTTTGCACATATGTCTTATCTCCCAGCCTGAAATCTCTTTTCTAAGCAATGATAGCCTGGAGTTAGAGACAGGCTCAGGTGCAACTGTGGTTTTGCCAGTTTATCCCTCACCTGGATAACTGGTGTGTGTGGAGGGGTTGGATGAGGTTGCAGATGGGCCCTGAAGAATGGGAAGTGGCCATACTGACTCATCAGAAGCCTCAGAGTTCGGTTAAAGTCTAAGGAAGTCCAGTTGCCAGAGATGTGCCAGCCTCCAAGCTTGGAAGAAGAGAGACAGAACTGAATTTAGGGACCCGTGAGAGCTAGCCCCAAATGTGTTCTTCTTTCCTTTCCTCACAGCCACTAGCTCTGGGTTTCTGAGCCCTTTGTTCCCTCTAGGCTTCTACTTCTTTCTCTACCTTCACTCTAAGTCTCAATTCTTCAGGGAGTATTTCCAGTTGTCTTCCTCCTAGAACTTGGAATCCCTAAGAAAGAGACCTGCATTCTAGAAAATCATGGCAAGCCCTCAAGCACTCATTGGTCATGTGAATTACTCAGAAACAGTGACACCCCAATTTTTCTCACCTCTTCAATAATTTGTTGGAGGGGACGTACTCCTTCAGCTTCAATGGCATCCGTGTCCATACAGGAGTTATAAAATTGGAAGGCTTTCTCCTCCCCAGATCCTAGGTGCCAAGACCCTGGGGTCTCTAGAAAGGAAACATGGGGACATTGAATGAGTAGATACTGGTACAGGGACAAACAGGAGATGGAAACTTTATAGCAATGTTCAGGAAACTTCCCCACAGTGATAGAGAAGAGGATCAAGCTTAGTTAAGTGAGGGGAGCTCCCAGTTTTTAATAGCTCAGCTTGACCACAGGATTAGAGCAGAAAGATGGAGTGAAGATGAAAAATAAGGACCATAGAGGAAATACAGGAAGGGAAACAAGAAAGAAAAGAGGTGGAAGAAACAAAAAGACGAAGAATAAGCGGGATGGGAGTAAAGGAGAATGTTGGGTAGAAGTGGAGGAGCAAGTCGGAGGTTTTGCAGAATTTAGAGCTGTCAAGATCACTTGAGACTCAGTTGTCTCCTTGCCCAGAGAGTCTGCCATCCTGTGTTCTCACCCAATAGTCTCCACAGTTGGCTCTTGTTCTCTTCTGTAAGAGTCTGAAAAGAATTGCTGGTCCCATTGACTTTTTCACAGACAAAGCGGAAAAAGTCAGTGCAGGGGTCTACACTGCTGTTTCCAGAGGCCAGGTAACGGGCCAGGAGATCCAAACACACTGGCGTCTCACAATGGCCTGTGAAACAAAAGCTCAGAGGTAGAAAAGAAGAGCAAACTGAACAAGGGCTCCCCCAAGGGGCTGGCAAAGGACTTCTAGCGAGGAACAAAGGAGGGGCTGAGTTAAGAAGGAAATTGTCTGCCCAGTGGCCTGCTGTGGGATTCAGGGTGAAAGCATCTAGATTCTCAGGAACCATAAGAGTAGGGGCAAGTAAGTCATCGGGCAGGAGTCTCAGGGGTCAGGACCAGGGCGTATGAGGGAGGGCTGCCTAGGTTGCGGGTGTTTCAGAATCTTCCTTACGAGGACCACAATTCCGGAAGATGTACACCCAGAGCACAGAGGAACCAAGGACCAGGCCACAGAGCAGGACAGCTATCAACACGCGTCTGCCTCTTGTCCACTGTCTGCTCCATTCAGTGGGAAGCCCTTCTTCTGGAGAACTCTAGTGGGGGAAACAAACAAGACAAACAAGTTTAGGAGGGACAGAGATGATAGAATGATGAGAACTGGGGTGCGGGGGGGGTAGTGTTAGTGTCCCTTTGTACAGGGTAATTCTGCTTATTCTCTCGAAGATCCAGCTTTCTTTAGACCTCTAGTACATGAGACAGTAATTCTGTGCAAAAAGAAGTCAAACAGGGTTTGTAGGATTTTAGAAATAGAAGAGATGACTCCAGTGTCATAGCAGAGGCCACTTACCTCCTGGCTCCAGGGAGGTCCCATTCTACTGTCCTGGCTCTGTTCCATGAGCCCTTCCACACTTCTGTCTTTCTCCTCCTGACGTGAGTGGAGGATCGATGGGGAGAGAGAAGCTGGTTTGGAAAAGAAGGACATGTCAAAGACAGATTTGTCAAGCCACACTGACACTCACCCTCCCCACATTTTCATCTCAAGAAAGTCCCCAGAACAAACCTCTTCCCTGGGTGTTCAACTTCCCCACCTCCTTGCCCTCATCACCTGCCTTGCCTTCCCTTTTTTCTACTCTTGAAAGCTTCATATTCCCTCCTCTCCAGTGTGTGTTGAGGGGACAGGATATTTGCACAAAGTCACCCTAACCCCCACCCTAGGCTCTGGCTCCAGAAGCTGGATGTTTCTCCAGGACACTTGCCATCTGTCTCTGCTTCTCTCTGGCTCCCAGAATCCTCCCTGGTTCTGCTCCAGGTGCTGTATCTAAAGCCAGCTTACTGGAAATGGCATCCCTTTGGCCCCCACTCCAGTTCCTGCGGCCCTGGAGAAGGGGCACCCCTTCCACTCTATCCCTCTGTCCCCAAATGTGCACTGTTGGCCTCTGGGTGGAGCCTGCTTATCAGAGAGGGAACACTCAGGCCTCACCTCCTCCTTTATCTCAGCTTTTCAGGGGGGGAAGAGGGAGGCATCTCCACTCAGCAAGCAATCTTGCACTTGGCCTGTTCCTTGTATGGGGTCTGTAACTTTGTTCACCCTGTCTCTTTTATTTCCAGAGTATCCTTTCCTCCTCTACTTTCTTTCCTGATTGAAATCTCCCAGAGACTTTCATTCCCGGGGCAAATGCCACTTGCCAGGGAGGCCTCACAGCCCCAAGCCCGTTCACCACTGTTCCCAAGCATGCTTCACTGCTTTTCCGTGTGAGCCATGGTCCTGCTGGCTGTAGTCAGAGCCACACATTAAAAAGATCACCCAGCTAGCAGACCCTAATCTGCTAATTATTAGCTCTGTAACAATAAACTAGCCTCTTGCACTCTCAAGAAGGTAAGCAAGTTTTATCATCTGGAAAATGAAGGTAATAGTTTCTCACGCCCGCCTCCTGGGGTTCCATACCTGCTAGAAAAGAATGAAACCCCTTTGAGTCTCTTTCCTTACTCTGCACTGTATTATGGCAAAGATTTGTCTCTTCATCTCCTTATTGGTTGAAAATATTTTGTGGCAGATACGGTATTCCTTTTCCTTCATAATCTCTCAAGATGTCTCATAAATATGTAGTAGGAATGGATGGAATGTCAAGCCCAAACCCTCCTTCCCACATCACCCTGGGACCTCACCAGCAGTCTCAGCAATGCAAGCATGTGTTTGCTCCCTGTGTCCTCTTCGTAGGTAAAATGTGATGCGTTAGGATGGCCAAGATAACGGCATGAAAGGAAAACTTCCTACTTGGATCTTCAATTTGGATTCATTGGGAGGGACATGGAGGCAGCAGGGTGGCTGTGCAATTTGAAAAGTAAAGCAAAGCTAGCGTGACATTTGGGCCATGGTTGTCATGGAAGTCATGAAGAAAGGTCCAGACTTCATGCAATAGAAAGCAAGATATTGGGAACAATGAGTCCGTTGGGAAAGGTGTGACAAAATAAAATAATGTTTGAGAAAGTACGATGTGGTGCTGAAGATTTGGATGGACTGAATAAAAAACACAGAGGACAGTGGCTGTGCTGGCGGTGTGCTGTGATGAAGTAAGGTCTGGCCCAGGCTGATGGCAAATGAAAGGAACACACAGAAAAGATTCCTCGGTAGGAATATGGTCATGGAATCTGATGTTAGGGTAAGGAGGTTGTAAAAAGGTCACAGACAGACTTCAGTGTGGTCTTGGATGGCTAGGAGAATGGTGAGGTCAGGAATAAAAGTGGAATTTTGGTTAAGGGTGGGAATGAGGATCAGGCTATGGGAAAATTGTTACTTGAGGATGTCAAAAGAGTTTGGGGCCCAGCAAGATGGCTCAGTAGGTAAAGCCCGTGTGTGCAAACCTGACAATCTGAATTTAATGCCCAGAATCCATGGCAGAAGGAGAGAAGTGACTCCCAAAGGTTGTCCTCTGTTGGCTGGAGAAATAGTTCACTGGTTAAGAGAATGTACTTTCAGAGACCCTGACTTCAGTTCCCAGCACCCACATGGCTCACAACTCCCTATAACTCCAGCACCAGGGAATCTGACACTTCCTTGTAGCCTCCAGAGGCACCTGCACTCACATGGTGGTGCACATGCACATATGCGCGCGCGCGCACACACACACACACACACTTAAACAATAGATCTGAAAAAATTGTCCTCTGATGTCCACGTGTGCATTATGATGCATGAGTACCCCCCAATACACACACACACACACACACACACACACACACACGCACACGCACACACACGCACGCATGCACACACACACACACACACACACACACACTAACAAATGTAAAAGGGTCTATTCAGCTCTGCTGCACACCAAGGTCTGTTCCTTTCTTGTGAAGTCTGACGCTCTCTGTCCATGAGCACTCATATTTTCACTATATTCACTTTCTCCCTTTTAGCTCCCAGCCAATGTCTTTAGTTGGCAACTCTCTAGGAAAATGATTCACAGGGACAGTTCAGATTAGATGAGTGTCAGCTGGTGTCCCTCCGCTGCAGCATGGTGCTGACACATGAGAGTGACTTGAAGAAGCAGTGTGCTGTATGACACCAGCCCTGTGGACTGCCTCCCCAGCCTGAACTTAGGTTCTCTCCTGGTTGGTGCAATTGAGTCCAGTAATAGTGATGGTTTGGTCGCTATGATGATGGGAAGTGGTCTCACCCCTCCCTACCAAGATGCTCCTGATGGCAAAAGAGCCACTGTTCCTGAAGCTGCCTCGGGAGCGAGGCCTCCTTATCTGCTGTGTCCTGCTCTGGGTGACTCATCACCACCACAGCCATGCCCAACACATGTGCAGAGCAGCCAAGTCATGAAGCTGGGCAATGGGAGAGAACGGAGTATACCTCATGTAGCAGCCATGTTTCTCTCTGTGGGCACTGCAGCCCAGCTGCTCTAATTCCTCTCTGTCATTGATTCTAATGCCAAGGTCTTTTTCCTGATGCCATACAAGCAGAAAGTAGCAATCATGATGGCAATAGTGTCTGCCGTCCACAGACCACATTCTGTGAGTGAAGTATGTGTAGAATAATCCAACCATACATATTTTTCCTATCAGTGTTCATAGCAATTCTATGGGAGGAGATAAGAGTTATTGATAACTCCGTTTTTCAGATGAAAGTGGGAGTATACGGCAGTATGGTAAGCTTGTACATTGTTATAAAATTAACAATTAATCAGGACTGGGAATGAACCAAAGTCTTAACAATTGAGCCTCTCTGGCATTAAATTTGTTTTAGTGAATTTTTTAAGTCAAAATTTAGTTGCTTTTCATTTTTAAACTGTCCTTCATTGCCTTGAATTATTATGCATTGATTGAGGGTTGGAGTGGTGATCTGTTATTCTCTAAAACTTTGTTTTCCATGCTCATGGTCTAACCCAGGGCATACAATATGCTAGGCAAGTTCTCCAATACTAATCTACATCCACAGCCACATTCTTCAAATTCTTCTGTTTTTATATTTATTTGTGTGTATAGTAGATGTGAATGTTCATATATGTATATATTTTGCACATGTGTGCAAATGTGTTGAGGCCATAGGTCAATAGCATGTGTTTTTCTCTCCTGGACTCCCCTTGGCTTTGAGACTGAGTCTGGAGTTTACCAGTTAACAGCACTAGCTGGCCATTGAGCTCTGTGGAGCTTCCTATCTTTGGTTCTTCTGAGCTCAGATTATAGACCCACACCACAATACTCTGTTTTTTTCATGTGTGCTGGGCACTGTAACTCAGATCTTTATACTACTGCAAAAAGTCATCTTTTGTTTTTTAATCTCAATTGTGATCTCTAGTTCTCAAATACATCCTCCATTGAAGGAGTGATTATAAAGTCCTAAACCTGTATGCAGGGACCTGGGTCTCCTTGTCTTCTCGCCAAAGTCCTCAGCACTGCTTGACATGTCAGCACTGATTACACTGGTCCACTCAGAATTGGGTATAATTCACCTTCATGAGTAGCTTCTCAGTTGTCAATGTAATCAGATGATCTCAAAATCGCCACTGGTGTGTACATCTGAGTACCATGGCATGTATATAAATGTCCTTCACTTTTGAAAGCCTAAGTACTACAAACTACAGTTGATTATGGGTCAGCAACAAAGGCACTGTCTTCAGAAGGTGAAATTGAAAACCTAGGAAGAGAACTTGAATATCTTAATGTGTGTGTGTGTGTGTGTGTGTGTGTGTGTGAGTGTGTGTGTGTGTGTGTGTGTATTTGCTTTGAGACAGGGTCTCACTTATGTAGCTCTGACTATCATGCCCAGATTGACAGAAAGTGTTTTGTGAAATCATTTCACTGTTAAAACAGTAAACTTTTTTAATATTTTAATTTTCATGTGCATTTTTCTTTCATAGATGAATTATTGGAGAAATATTACATTTAAGCATCCCTATTTAATTCAATGAGTAAGTAAATTTAAAATATAGTAAGCCAGGTTTGCTAGCACATGTGTGCCTTTAGTCCCAACACTCGGTTGATGAAGACAGGAAAATTGTGAGTTCAAGGCCAGCTTACTCTAGTGAGTCTCTGTCATCCCATATATGTGTATGTGTGTGTGTATGTATGTATACATATATGTACATATGCATATGTGTATATGTGTGTGCATATGTATATGTTTAGATATATGTATATGCATCAATATATAGTACATAATAAACTCTTGAACATTCAGTTTTACTTTCTGAAGACTATGTGCACACACACACACACACACACACACACACACAGAGGGGTAATGAGTGGTGAGGAGAGTTTGTTCTTTGATACGCTGAAACCTTATTAAAGGCACTACTCAAAAGTAGAAGATCTGCTGTCCAGAGCTACAGAGACACATCTCAGAAGGCAGATCCTTGTCCTATTCTGTTATTGCATCCATGCTGCCATTCTTTCTTTCCAATCCAGTAGCTAAAACAGTACGCTGGACACAGGAAGCTCTAATAACTTGTGTCAATTCAACTTATGGTTCCTCAACAAGAGTTTGCACAAGAGTTTGCTAAACCCCCTGTCTTAGTCAACCCTCACCATGATAATTATCTGAAATAACTATCCCAGCTCAATGGTACAAAGCAAGCATCCCCTTACATGTTCAAAGCCTTGTGTGCTAACTCAAGCTCTTCTGAGCCCTGCTGTGTTCTGTGCTACTGGCTGTATTCAGAAGGGTTTAAATCCAGAGCACCAGCTCACACAGGCTTATCTCACATGTGCTTTTCTAGGCTAAGCTTCTGGGGTACAGGGCTGAGACTTAGCAGGTCACGTCTTCCCATAAAGACTCACCATAGTAAAGACTACAAATCAAGCATGTAAAACTTGTACAGCTAATGGTTCACCATGCCTGCTAACACTCAACTGGCCAAATGCAAAGTCAATAGGCCAGAATTGTACTTTGCTCATAGCAAGAGGGCAAGGCAAAAGAATATTTGACAATTAATGAATCTGTACCATCATACTCATTTTATTGAAGGTCTCAGAAACTCTCTAGCAAGGATAAGGGAATTTAGTCATCACGTTTGACATCATCATAATAATTGATTCTTATAGAAAACCATCAAATCTACAAAGAAATGAAATGCCGAGAAGCAGACAGGATCACCCTTTTATGAGGGAAATGTTGAGAAATGTACTATCTGATGAATGGGGAGCCTCTTTCATATGCTCTAGACCTGAAGTACACCTCAGAGTGCATGATAGCATGCAGGCCCTCATCTCTAAATCTTTAAACTGTTTGACCCACTCAGGGTCAAAATGTTGTTAGCTCTTACACAGAATAATTTTTCCAAGACTCTTATGATTTTTTAATTTAAAAATTTAAGTATATGATGTGTGCATATGATGTGTGAGTAATGTGCGTATATGTGTGTATACATGATTGTGCATGTGAGTGTGAGCATGTGTGTGCCATAGCATGTGTGCAGAGGTCAGAGGACATTCTTGTGTGTTGGTCTTCACCCTCCACCTTGTTTGAGACAGGGCCCTTGTTGTTCACTGCATCGTACACCAGACTAGCTGGTCCACACGTTTCGAGGGATTCTCCTGTCTCCACTTCCCATTTCACTGTGGGCATGCTGGGATTACAGTCATGTATACCACATCAATCATTTTGACGTGTTTTCTGCAACCCCAAACCCCAGTCCTCATGTACGCATAGCAAGTACTCTATCCACAAGCCATCTCCCCAGCAACATTTTAATATTGACCTCTGATGGTGTTGTTTGTTCTGGAACTGATTCTGACACTTGCTTCTGCCCCCCTTTTATACCGTCAGTGCATGTCTCAGCCACTCACTAATATGAAACATGAACTCAGACTGAGTTCCTTTACACAGTTTGGTTTGCATGCACTTAGATCCTTCACTTCTGGAAGACCCAGATAAAATCCTATACTCACCTTCATTATCACAAGTCTATTATTTTCTTTATAGTTTTAATGAATTAATGAATGAATGAATTTCTGAGGCAAGATCTTGCTATGCATTCCAGCCTAGCCTTTAGCTCTTAATCTTGCTGCCATGGCCTTTTGAATGCTGAGATTACAGGGATAGGATATTATTCCCAGCTTAATTTGATTTATTTGAATATTTTAACTTTGAAAATTTTATATATTGCATTTTGAGCATATTCATCACCCCCCCCTCCACTATCCCCTCCCAGATCTACACTCCAATTCCATGCCCACCCAACTTGGTCCTCATTTAAAAAGCTTTTAAGCCCACTGAGTTTCTTTAGTGCTTCCTATATATATTTAGGTATGTGGACATCCATGGAACTTGTATGTCTTAGCAAGGGTCACAGCCTTAAAGAAAACCAACCTTCCTGTTCCAACAGCTATTAATTAGTTGCCAGTAGCTCCTCAGTTAAGGATGGGATCTTGTGCTCACCTCCCCACTCCATGCTGGGATTTTATCTGGCTTGAGCATTCACAGGTCTTATCCATGCTGTTACAACCGCTGTGAATTCATATGTGCAGCTTCTGTATTATGTCTGAAAATGTTGTTTCCCTGTCCTCCTCCACTGCCTCTAACTCTTATTGCGTTTCAGCCTCCTCTTCTGCAATGATCCCTGTGTCTTCAGGGAATGGGGTGTGATATAGATGTCCTGTCTAAGGCTGAGAATTCCACAGTTTCTAACTCTCTGCACATTAACCAGTTGTGAGTCTCTGTGTTAATCACCATAAACTGAAAAAAGAACCTTCTCTGATGAGCTTTGGGAGTTGGCAACCAATACAAATTGTAATCATTTATTGTGAATAAAATGTTTAGAAGTATCTGTACATTGGGAACTAGTTGGATCAGGCAGATTGACATATATAGTACCTCATGCCTTCATCAGGTTTTATGGTGAACATGCCCAAAATCTGCCCACTTGGCAATTTTCAAGGTTGTAATTCATTGTATTAACTGTAGTCACTATGTCACACACTAGAACACACTCTCGAACTTATTCCTCTAAGCTAAAACTGTATATCCTTAGAAAAGTATCTCCCCAGTTCCCCGTTTTCTATTCCACTCTCTGGCAGTCACCATCAAATTCTCTTCTTATTGTGACTTTAGTGTCTCCCAATCACAGGCACTTTGTCATTGTCTGTCTTAGTTATTTTACTGAGCACAATATTCTCCAAGTTCATCCATATTTTCCCAAAGGACAGGGCTTCTTTCTTTTTCTTTTTCTTTTTTTTTTTTTTTTTTTTGGTTTTTCGAGACATTCTTTCTTTTTCAAAGCTAATAGTACTTCTTTGGAAACAAACATATTTTCTACATCCAGTATTGGATTTATGCAATATCCTGACTATTGAGACTTGTACTACAGACATGGGTTGCAGACATCTCTTTGACATACTGGTTTAGGTTCCTATGTACATACCCATGAATTGCTCTATCATTTAAAAGCTCTGTTTTCTGGGGTTTTGAGGATCCTCTAAACCAGCAGTTCTCAACATACGGGTCACAAACCCTTTCGGAGTCGCATATCAGATATCCTGCATCTCAGATATTTGCATTACAATTCATTACAGTAGCAAAATTACAGGTTTGAATTACCAACAGAATAATTTTATGGTTGAGGGTTGGTCACCACAACATGAGGAACTTTATTAAAGGGCCACAGCATTAGGAAAGTTGAGAACCACTGCAATTGTTTTTCATAATTGTTGTACTGATTTACATTTTCACCAACAGTATACAAATGTTTCTGTGCATTCTCACTCACATATTTTATCTTTCATCATTTTCTGTATCTGCCTTTGTGTGTGTGTGTGTGTGTGTGTGTGTGTGTGTGTGTGTGTGTGTGAGTGTGTGTGTGTGTGTGTGTGTGCTAATCAGTACGCATGTACATGTTTATAGGTGCATATGGATGCCAGAAGGTCAGTGCCAGATGTCAGTACTCAGAATCCAATACCTTGGATTTTTGGCTTGGGAATTTTTCCAGATTTGGCTCGGTCACTCTCTCTTTCTTTAAACCAATGTATCCTTTGCCAATTTCATACTTGTAGGTACCACATTTTAGTCAAGGTTACCTGTCCTTCCTTTTGAATCTCCCTCCCACCTCCACCAACTCTTTCTCTTCCAACCAAGCCCCTATCCCACTTTTGCGTCTTTTTGCCTTGTGTTTGTTTTGTGGTCCATTGGGTTTAACCGGGGCCATCCCTGTGGCCGTGGGTGTGGAGCTATCTACTGGAACATAAGGGACTCACCAGTAATTGTATCACTGAGGTCAATGCATTCTCTCCACAGCAACTGCGGACTGTTAATAGCTCCTCTGGGTGGGGCTGGACCCCATGGACTGATCCCCCAACAATAACTGAATGTTTATGGGATTTCAGACCTTGTGAAGACGACCAGTTAATTGTAACTTATGTGAGTTCATAAGTGTCTCAACTTTGTCATAGCCGTAAGACAACATTTCAAAATCCTCTCCCTACCGTCAGTATCTTGCATTCTTTCAGGATGTTCCCTGAGCCTTGGAGGCAGTAATATGATTGCCTTATTTAAGGCTGAGTGTTCAACAGTCACTTGTTTTCAGTATCTTGACTAGCCATGACTCTATGCATTAACTGGCTTACAGTGCAAAGAGAAATTTCCTTGTTTAAGGCTGAGGGCAGCAATAGTCTATGGATATAGATATATTTAGGAGGCTATTTTAGAATATGCCCTTTTAGCAAAACAGAAGTAATAAGTTCTTGCTTAGTGCTTGTGACTTCCACAGCAATGGCCATTTGACCAGGTCCCCAGTCAAATTAGATCTAATCAGAAATTTGTCATGCCATTATTGCAATTGTAAGCAAAGGTCCAAAGCTTAGGAAGACCACCCTTGGCTTTTCTCTCCAAGCTGTTTGCACAGTGTCTTCCATCACTACTAAAAACTAGGCAAAAGTAGGAAGACTCCAGGTCAGTTCTAGCATGGCTTATCTGCATTCTCCAATTAGCAAAAAGGTCTTATCATCCATTTCTTGTGGGCAATCAAGCAGTGGTTATAACTTACATAGTTCAGGGAACCTCTGAGACCTTCCAGGGCAACAACTCCTAGGACCATATCCTGTATATGGCCTTGGAATTTTTAATAACCTACAACCTCTGGAATTAACATTATCCACCCACATATGGTACCTCTGCCAAACTCTTTGATAATTGGGATTTTTTTAAAATTAGCTTATAAGGTAGTAGATTTCAATGTGGCTTCCTCATACATCCTTGGTTTTGATTAACCATTCCCCATACTTTGTCTTGAGACAAAGTTTCTCACTACCCTGGATCTTACCTTACAGACAAGACTAGCTAGTCGGTGAGCCACAGGAATCTGCCTGTCTCTGCCTCTCCAATGCTGGTATGATAAGAATGTGCCACCACATCTGGTGTGTTAATGGTGGTGGTGGTTGATTGGTTGTTTTTCTGAGGACCCTGGGAATGCAGCTCAGGTTCCTCATGCTTGATCTTCCCGATAGTAGTTATTTCAATAGATGAGGGGTGATATGTCATTAATTTTCATTTTCATTTTTCCTGACAATCAAGAATGTTGAAAATTTGTGGCCATTTATATGCCATACTTTCAGAAATGTCTTTTCTAACTATGTGCCCATTTTAACTGGGTTGTGTGGTTTGTTACCATTTACTTCTTAAGAGAGTTCCCTATGTGTTTTGGGTTTTAATTGTACGTGAGATGTATTGGCTTATTCTATAGTTTGTTTCTTTGTTGATTGTTTTCTTGACTATGCAGGAACATTTTAGCTTGATATTATCCCATTTGCTTATTTTTGCTTTTGTTGGCTGTGTTTTGGATTTCATATCTGGACCACAAATACAGAGAATGTGTTAATGCAGAGAGGGGTAGATAACATTCCAAGTGAGCCCTGAACAAAGATTGCAAGGAATGGAATCACTTCACGGGAAATGGCTGAACTAACTAGAAATCTAGGCTGAGGTTAACTACTAAGTGATTGGCAAGAAGTATTGATTTCAGTAAATGGAATTAGAAGCCAGTTATGGTTGCACATGTCAATAATCCCCAGCAATTAGGAGGCTGAAGCAGGAGGATTATGAGTTTGAGGTTAGCCTGCACTAAATGGTAAGTTCTAGACCATCTTAGTCCACATAATAAGACTCTGTTTCAAAAAAAAGTAAATAAAATAGAAATGCAATAACATTGGTGTGGGTTACAAGGAAATTAGCCCAAAGAGGAAGCATCTAAAATTAGTGCAGTGACAAGTTTGTATAGAAGACTAGAAGCTATGTTTGGTCTATTGGGAATCAAAAATCATACTTGTGCCTGGTCTGATTTCTGAGGTTAGACTCTTTTCCCCAGCAGTATTTGTTAGCTACTGACTGTTGGCACATAACCAGAGATGTTTTTTTCTGATGGCAGAGAATTGACAAGGAATGCATCTTAGACTTCATTATAAGGTTAGGAAACCCACTGTTGCTTATGATGTTTAAAAATATAAGCCCTTAACTGTCCCATGGCAAAGGAATGGTTAAATAAACAATGATGAATTTTTACATTTCCAAACAAAACATAATAAATTAATAAATATTATAAGTAATTGAACCCAGTCACAAATGTATGAATACTGTACGATTCCACTTATACAACAGACAGACAAATCCACATAAACAAAACATAGACAGTGGTTTCCAGTGGCTGGGGGAAGGAAAGCATGAGAGTTAGTGTTTAATGAGAGGCAAGTTTAGACTTGAACAAGTGACTAACCTCTGCAAATGGGTAGTGAAGGTTGCCCAGAAATGTGGACACATTTGTCATAATGTTATGTTTATTTAGCTATGACTGAAAATTTAAAGGACATTTTTAAAGAAACTGAAAACCACAGTCATTTTCCAACTCTAGAAGCTACGACCTTTACTGTCCCTTTCCCTTTATCTCTCCACACTTGGGAGGTGGTGGGGAGTGGTAGGGAGAGGTGTTAATGTTTTTGAGAAAAGGTCTCAAATACATAGCCAGTCTAGCCTTAAACTCATTATCCCCAGGCTTCAACTTCCTGGTATGGATCTCTCTCTCTCTCTCTCTCTCTCTCTCTCTCTCTCTCTCTCTCT
>CABHPR010109578.1:0-10681 GCA_902168415.1 Peromyscus melanophrys
GTGTATGAAGGTACCCCAGTCCTGGGCCGCTGCTGTGTATGAAGGTACCCCAGTCCCGGGCCGCTGCTGTGTATGAAGGTACCCCAGTCCCGGGCTGCTGCCGTGTATGAAGGTACCCCAGTCCCGGCCGCTGCTGTGTATGAAGGTACCCCAGTCCTGGGCCTCTGCTGTGTGTGAAGGTACCCCAGTGCTGGGCCTCTGCTGTGTATGAAGGTACCCCAGTCCTGGGCCGCTGCTGTGTGTGAAGGTACCCCAGTGCTGGGCCTCAAGAGGCAAAGGCCTCATTTCTCTGCCAGAACTGACTTCCAGCTGGGCAGGAGCTACCTGTATAAGGGAAGTGGCCAGTTGGATAAGGGCTGAAGCCAGCAGCCCGCCAGAGGGGTTATCCGAGGGAATTGCTTCTGTTCTTGTGTCTGGGGGAGCAGTTTGCCCATAGTGACTTGTTTTGAGTTTAGAAGTCTTTCACAGTCTTTCCTGTGGCTTCCGGCTAGCGTCTGGGCACTCCTGGGGTGGGCACAGTAGGAGAGGAATTCTGATAAGAGGTACCAAATCCGTGGCATTAAGGGGCACAAGCGATCTTCAGGAGCAGGCTGAAGGTGGCGGGAGGCAGAGGCCTGGACCCGGGGGTGCCAAGACAAGAGCAGCTGGCAAATCTGCCGCCAAAATGCAGATTTTAAAAAGATCTTCTCTGGGCCAGACAGCCAAGCCTTCCAGATTTCTGTTGCATCTGAGGCTGTGAAAAATCAAGGACAAATATTTATCTAAAGATGTCACAACTTTGAATTTCAATGATAACTTATCTGCTAATTTCTGGTGGGAATCTAGAGCAGCTGTGGCTATTGTGTATTTTGAATTCCCAAAAGAGGAATTTGGGGATCAACATTTCTTCCTCTACCAGTTCTCAGTTATGCTTTCTTTGGGTTTGTTGGTGCCTTTTGCAAGTGCAAACAAATACATGAGAATCTCAGCTTATTGGGAAAGCTATTAACTCCTGCCAAAAATTAATATAGTATTCAACCTTTATTGCCAAGTGTGGGGATGCCGAGTGTCTCCTCTCCGGCGGAAGTAGAAGGAGGGTGTAAAGCCTATAGTTGTGAATTATGGAATGCAAGAACAAACCCATCTGGTGAACCTCCAAACTGAAGCAATGCGTGCGTTAGATAGTGTGTACTGAGTTCTCATAGCCACAGCTTCTAAGAACACCCATCTGTTTTACAGATGTAGGTCTGCTGAGCGAGGGAGTTTTGAGAGGTTCGGTCACAAGAGGGTGGGTGACATACTGATACCAGGTCTTTCTGTGACTCCTTGGTTAACCCTTTTCCTTTTAAAAATACTTGTTTTATTGTTTTTTGATTATGTATATGTGCGTGGGTCCGTGTGCTTGTGAGTACTAGTGCCCGTGGAGGCCAATGGTGTCAGATCAGTTCTGGAGATGGGGTTACAGGCACTTGTGACTCACCTGAAATGGGTGCTGGAATCAAACTCAGGTCTGCTCTCTTTTGTTTATTTGTTTGTTTTCTAGACAGGGTTCTCTGTGTAGCCCTGGCTATTCCGGAGCTCGCTCTGTAGACCAGGCTGGCCTCGAACTCAGAGATCTGCCTGCCTCTGCCTCCAAGTTCTGGGATTAAAGGGTGAGCCACCACACCTGGCAGGGTACCTGCTCTCAACAGCTGAGACATCCCTCCTTGGGTAACGTTCAGACTGAGTTTGAAGTACTCTGTCTTTTTAGGAAAATAGCATTATTATTTTGGAGTTACTCAATGAGGACATCATTAGAACAAAGAATGTCTTCAAAGTCTGAGCCCTGCTGGCAAGGAAGGGGTGGGTCTCGGCAGTTCAGGCTCAGGTTGCCAGAAAGGTACAGGGATGGGAGGGGAGAGGCACACAGCACCAGATCTGCACCACCACAGTGACAAGCCATCACAGCACCAGATCTGCACCACCACAGGGACAAGCCACCACAGCACCAGATCTGCACCACCACAGGGACAAGCCACCGCAGCACCACACCAGATCTGCACCACCACAGTGACAAGCCACCACAGCACCAGATCTGCACCACCACAGAGACAAGCCACCACAGCACCGCACCAGATCTGCAGCACCACAGGGACAAGCCATCACAGCACCAGATCTGCACCACCACAGTGACAAGCCACCACAGCACTGCACCAGATCTGCACCACCACAGAGACAAGCCACCACAGCACCGCACCAGATCTGCACCACCACAGGGACAAGCCACCGCAGCACCAGATCTGCAACACCACAGGGACAAGCCAAAAGAAAGCCCTGAATCTCAAGGTCCTCTAGACTGAATCAGTAACAGAATGGCGAATGGTTGTGGCCCAGACTGCGATCCTAGCTGTGGGGAGGTCGAGGCAGGAGGACCATCAGCTCATAGACAGCCTAGTCTACCAGAGACTCTAAGACCAAACAAGGGGAGGGAAGAGGAAGAGAGAGGGTGGGGGCGGGGTTCTATTCCCAAGGCCTCATACTTTTGGGGCATTCAGTCCCTCTGCCTCTGACTCCACCCCTGCCCAAGAGTGAGCTTCAAGGGGCTAGTCCTCCAAGAAGCGAAGCCGAGACCACTGGAGTCTGGGCACACTAGCCAAGATCATGAAATGAGACAGATTTAACGTGTGATAGTGAAATGTATCAAATCAGTAAAATACTTCCTGGATATCTGCACAATTAAAGGAATGAAATAAAAGAGGGAAAGGGGAGAATGAAATAAAATGTGTGCTCACATTGAGTAGTTCTGTTAAAGTTGAGAATGCTAGTGTCCACAAGGAGGCCCTTTGGGACAGCATCATCCCATTGCTTGCTTTATAATTACGTTTACACACACGTCCCTAAGACACTGGAGAGCTGACTTTTTATCACCTTTATATGAAAATAAGCAAACTTCATGTCATCTTCAGGGTGTTGTGTTTTCTTCCTTCCCAGCAGGTTTACACCGGAGTCAAGTTAGCTGTGGTGATTCCCACCTTGCGGTGTCGCTCTTCTCTTTGTTGCATACATAGATGTCCACCGTGGGACTATGTCACAGCTGATTAATCCTTACTACTGTTAGTGCCCATTGGGTTCTGCCTTTTCCAGCTCCTCTTCCTCTTCCTGGTCCAGCTCCTCCTCTTCCTGCTGCTTCTCTTCTTGTTCCCTTTCTCCTCCAGCTCCTCCTCTTCCTGCTGCTTCTCTTCTTGTTCCCCTCCTCCAGCTCCTCCTCTTCCTCTTGCTTCTCTTCTTGTTCCCTCCTCCTCCAGTTCCTCCTCTTCCTGCTGCTTCTCTTCTTGTTCCTTTTCTTCTCCAGCTTCTCCTATTCCTGCTGCTTCTCTTCTTGTTCCCCTCCTCCAGCTCCTTCTCTTCCTGCTGCTTCTCTTCTTGTTCCCTTCCTCCATCTCCTCCTCTTCTTCCTGCTTCTCTTCTTGTCCCCTCCTCTTCCAGTTCCTCCTCTTCCTGCTGCTTCTCTTCTTGTTCCCTTTCTCCTCCAGCTCCTCCTCTTCCTGCTGCTTCTCCTCCTGTTTCTGTCTCATAGAATTTGTCAACTTTTTCTTTGTTGAGTTGGTATTTTTGCCTTGTTTTTATTTATTTATTTTATTTTATTCGAGACAGGACCTCACTATGTAGCTCTGGCTGTGCTGGAACTCACTCTGTAGACCAGGCTGGCCTTGAACTCATAGAGACACATCTGCCCCTGCCTCCTGAGGGCTGGGACTAAAGGTGTGCACAACCATGCCCAGCTTTTGTCTTGTTTTTAAAATTCTACCCATTGTGAGGGTATAGTAATGCTCTCCTAAGTTGTTGACTGGGTTTTAGTTTCCTCTTCTACCTTTAAGTCTTCCCCTAACTAGACTTGGCTTGTGAGTGGTATACAGGGTTGGCGTGTCTTCCCAGGAACACTGGCTGGATCTTTTGTTATTATTATTATTACATTTATTCATGGGGTGTCCTGTGTGTGCCATGGCATGGGCATGGAAGTCAGAGGACAGCTTTCAGGAGCTGGCTCTCAACCCACCACGTGGGCTTCAGGAGTCAAACTCAGGCCATCGGGCTTGGGGCAAGGTCCTTACTTAGCCGTCTCAACGACTCCAATTCAACCTTAAGGCTTTCCTTGGTGTTTTGTAACAAGGTGTATTTTTTCTCTAAACCAGTATTGTATAACTTTTGTTAGATTTAAATGATATACATTTGCCATGATAATGACATTTTTCTAAACATTACGTTTCCTAATAAATATTTCTTACTATACGGAAATATATGCTGATTGACAAATTCTCTTCTGGATCATAATAATTCACCTTGGTTTCCTTGGGGTTTTCTGTGTGGTTAGGAACATCGTTTGCATGTGGCAGTTTGGATCTTTCTCGTTTCTTCTAACATTTGACTTGTTTCCTGTGTGTGGCACGTTGTCAGGCTAGGACTCTGATACAGCAGAGTGAGTGGGCAGTAACTGCTGTCTCTGACGTTAAGGAGGAGAGGATTTAGGGTGCATATGGGTGTAGAATTTGTCCATCTTTTTAGTGAATTAGGTAACAATTTTTCATTTCTAGTAATGCTTTGGCTTAATCTTTCTAGCCACACCAGATTTTAAAAAATGCCCTTACACCATTAAATTGCTTCATACAGCCACTCTTATTTCTCTCTTTTCTCTCTCTCTTTAGTTAATTAGCTAATTATTTTTATTGAGGCAGCTATGTTTGTAGCTAGCTCCTAGAGCTCATTATAGAGACCAGGCTGGCCTCAAACTCACAGAGTCTGCCTCTGCCTCAGGAGTGCTGGGATCAAAGGTGTGTACCACCACACCTGACTCTTTTTTTCTCTTTATTTTTATTTATATTGTGTTATATTATTTATGTATTATTATATTCTGCACACACACAGGGCACTCAGGTGCTGAGTTCAGCTTTCCTCTGCTTTTGGAGTTCTGAATGTTTACAGTCCTAGGTCTCTGTGTGCATCTCCCCATCCCCTGCTTGTGTGCTCCTGGACTCTTGAGTCCGAGGACTGGTGTATTTAACCACCTTGGCAAAGTGTTAGCCGTTACCTCTTTGGAGACATCTCTCGAATTTACTGGATCTGATTAGATTAAACTCAACATCTTTTTCACATTTTTAAATTATTTCTAGACTGCTTTCTGAAAAATGCTTTTGCACTATTTGTTTCTGAACTGTATTCTGGCAAGTCTCTACCTGTCTTCCAGTTCGCTAATTTTCTCTTCTGTCTAAATGGAAAATGACTCCCATTTTAAAGATGAATCGTTTACATTTTTACTTCCTGGAGTGTTATTTAGATCTACTTCAGAGCTAATGAAATGCTTCTTATAGACTCTTTCTTGCTGATGTTTTATTTTCTATGTATGAGTGTTTACCTACATGCATATATGTACACCATGTGTGTGCTGGTGCCCTCAGAGGCCAGAAGAAGGCTTTGTGGTCCTTGAAACTTGAGGTAGGAGTGGTTGTGAACTGCCATGTGGGTGCTGGGAACTGAACCCAAGTCCTCTGAAAGAGTAATACGTGCTCTCAACTGCTGAGCCATCTCTCCAGCCCCCCATGTTGCTAAGGTTTTAAATTTTATCATCATTCATCACCACCACCACCAGTGTGTCGGGAAAGGGCATACATACTGTGGTATACTTGTGGAGGTCAAAGGACAACTTTGTGGGGTCAAACCTCTCCTCCTGGCTTTATATGGGTTCTTGGAATCCAACCTGGGTCCTCAGGCCTGCACAGGAAGCAATCTACCCAATGAGCCCTCTTCTGGCCCTACTCATTAACATTTATGAGCTCCTATTTTGTTCTGTGAAGCAGGTAGCACTTGTATTTGGTATCTAATAATGCCTTTGGTGGGGGGTTCTTTATGGTCTAGGCTGGTCTTGAACTCTCCATCCTCTATCCTTCTGAGTGTTAGGATTATAGGCATGCACCACCACACTTGGCTACAATGTCAGTATTTGATGTTCTTGAGGACCATTTTGTTGACACGCCCCTCCCCCGTGCCATCCCCTTTTCCTCCTCCCCCTCCCCCCTCCTCATTAGTCCCCTCCCTTTCCTCAGGTTCCCTTCTAACTTCCTGTCACACATCAGTCATTTCTCTCAAGGACTTGACTGGATGAGACTCACCCACACAATGGAGGGTAACCTGTTACCTCAAAGGCGTTTTGCTGCAAAGCCTCTTTAAATGTCCAAATATTATCTGCATCCAAAGATACCGTGGGAGCCTGTGTAAAAAAGGCTGTGAACTTGCTGTAAACTGAATGGAACAGAGTGCAAAATGTTCTTACCACAAGGTGGCCTTCTAAAAAAAAATTACATAAACTATAAAAAGTAGATACACTTAAAAACAAAAACATTAAAAAAAAAAAGCCCTATCTCTGTGGGAGAGGCGAACACCTAAAACATTATTCTTGCCTCTTTTCACGTGACTGAAGATGGTAAGAAGTAACCCCAGGTGTATTCCCTCGCTGCACTTACATTTGCTTAGGCGAACTGTACATGTCACCCCATGTTTTGCTTGCTTTAAAAATGAGAGGTGTGCTGGACGGTAGTGGCGCACACCTTTAATCCCAGCACTGGGAGGCAGAGGCAGGCGGATCTCTGTGAGTTCGAGGACAGCCTGGTCTACAGAGTGAGTTCCAGGACAGGCGCCAAAGCTACACAGAGAAACCCTGTTTCGAAAAAACCAGAGAGAGAGGGAGAGAGGGAGGGAGGGAGAGAGGGAGGGAGGGAGAGAGGGAGGGAGGGAGAGAGGGAGGGAGGGAGATAAGGAGGGAGGGAGGGAGGGAGAGAGAAAGAGAGAGAGAGAGAGAGAGAGAGAGAGAGAGAGAGAGAGAGAGAGAGGTGTTGTGTTTATACTACTCTCGAGTTCAAAAGTAGAGTCCTGGTATCCGCATTCAATCTTTAAAATATATCCTCGATCCTGGAGACTCAGCCTCATCAGCCATGGGTCCCTTCCCAGAAACATTCACATCAGTGTAAAAGAACTGGGCACTGTAACCCGGCCCAGTTGACACATAAAATTAACCGTTGCTCTCTTAACCGACTGGGATACTGGAAACAGGCAGAGTTTCAATTTCTTATCACAAAAGGACAGTGTGATCAGGGACAGAATGCTTAGCGATATCAGCAAACTGAAGCTCGGGTGGCTCATTGGGTAAGGACACTTGCTGCCAAGACAGACAACTTAAGCTGGAGTCCGGGAGCATGCAGGGTGGAAATAACAAACTCTCCCCTGAGTTGCCCTTGACTTCTGACCTCCACAGGTTCACAGCCACACATATAACACATGGGAACAAAATAAATAATGTAAGAACAATTAACTGAGGCTCCTAGCCCCTGAGCCCCACCCCCACTCCCTTACAGACATGCTGTTCTTTCGTGCTGCTTACCACGGGAGCTGCAGGTCATGCATGCATGGTGCTCTTCCCTGCAGAACTGTGAGGAAAGGTTGGTACACATAGTGGCCTTCAATTCTAGAGCAGAGTGAGACTGTGTCATTTCCTCATGTGCGTCTTGATCTTTAGTGTAAGAGCCCATGAGTGGGCTGGGGAATTAGCTTAGCCACAGAATACCAAGCGTGAGGCCCCAGACTGTATCCCAAACCCTGACAAGAACAACAAGACACATATAGCCTTTGAGTTCTAGCACCTGAGAGGCAGAGGCAGGCAGATTTCTGTGAATTCAAGGCCAGCCTAATCTACATAGTAAATTCCACAGTGAGACCTTGTCTCAAAAAAAATAAACAAACAAAAAGTTGAATCATTACTTTAAAACACAACGTTGAAAGTGCCCCCCCCCCCAAATTCTCTCTCTCTGTATATAGTCAAGGGGTTGGAAAAAACTCTAAGCAATGGTTGTCTGGATGTAGGATTATCAATTATTTTCTTCTTTATGTTTCTGTGCTTTTCAACTGTCCTATGATTATCAAAAGACATCTTTAATTTTTTAGAGTTATTTATTTTATGTGTATAATTGTTTTGACTCCATGTATGGATGTGTAGCACACATGTGCCTGGTGCTCAGGAGGTCGGAGCACTGGATGCCATGGAACTGGAGGATGGTTGTGAGCTGCCACGTGGGTGCTGGGAATCGAACCTGGTCCTCTGCAAGAGCAGCCAGTGCTCTGAACTGTTTGCTGAGCCATCTCTCATAAACCATCTTTCAAAATCCTAGGTTGCCTTATATTCACAAAGCAAAAACCTGAAACACTGAGGAATTTTCATTTTAAACAGAAATGAGATTTTCTTATATATGTTTTATAAAATTAGACACTATATTTTATAAAACCACATCCAAATAAATTACTTCCATTTCAACAAACAAAAAAACTTGTATCCAGGCTGGAGGTTTGGCTCAAAGGTGGAGACCCTGCCTAGTACCTAGAATGCCTTGAGTTCAATTCCCAACACAGGACAGAAAAATCAAAACCAAAACCAACAAAACGTCTTTTCATGTTAATAAAACTTACCATGTAGTAGCAAATTCAGATACTTTCATCAGTTTTGGAAATTTTAAGTTATGTATGTATGCATGTATTGAAATATCACATTTTGCTAACAACTCTTGAGTTCCTCATTGAAGCTGTAGTCTGTTGTCCATTATAAGCACTCACCAAGCTGGGAAGACTGAAATGTGAACCTCAGAAGCATTCGGATTTGAGTTTGGATCCTAGCACCCACTTTAAAAGCTGGGCGCAGAGATATGTGCCTATCACAGGCTGTGAGTTCGGAGCCAGCCTGGTCCAAATAGTGAGTTCCAAGATAGCCAGAGCTACAGGGAGATGAATGAACCGTAGGGCTTGCTACCCAGCTAGCTGAGCCACTGAACTCAAGGTTCAATGAAAGATCTGAAGACCTGACTCAAAAAAAAAAAAGAAAAAAGGTAAATAATGGTTGAGAAAGACAACTGATGTTGACCTCTGGCACACACACACACACACACACACACACACACACACACACACACACACTCTGTAGTTGCCTTGTGTCCCTTCTTTCAAGTCCTCATTGACTTCCCAGAGGCTGGCTGTCATTTGTGAAAACCGGGACACTTTGTAGTAACCATTGAAAGATCAGAGGACTTGCTTAGGAACAGGGACTCAAGGTGGGCAGCTCCTTGTGCAAGGTGGGCATTGACGGGAACTATACAGCCTTGAGCACACACACAGGTGGCATCATTGTCACAAAAGGTGACAGCTGACTGACCTGCTGCTGGGGGTGTGTTAAGATTTCGTAGGACCTGACTGGCTTTCTCTCTGTTTTCTTTCTCTCTGTTCTTCCTTCTTTTCTTTTTCCTCCTCTTCATCTTCTTCCTTCTTCTTCTTTGGTATGGCTTTTGCTGGAAAGTGAAAAAAAAAAAAAGAATGCTAAATGGTTAGGTCAAAAGCAGCAGGAGAAGAGAAGGAGGAGGAAGAGGAAGAGGAGGAGGGGTCCACCTGACATGCCACTGGTCTCTGGGAGGTTCTTAGGATGGTGCTCACTGACCTCTCTAATGTCACAAAGATTAGCAGAGGATATTAACATGCAGCAGAAAGCCAAAGGCCAGTACTCATATCCGGAACATGATTCCATGTGCCTGGACACAAAAATTGCATGGATATCAAGTTAAGCTTTTCAGAATCACCCTAGAGGCCAGGTGTAGTGGCCCGCACCTGTAATTCCAGCACTCGGGAGGCAGAGGCAGGCTGATCTCTGTGAGTTTGAGGCTGGAGGGATGCCTAGGTAGTTACCAGCCCTGGTGCCTCTCCCATGGGACCCAGGTTGGATTCCCATCACCCACAACCTTCTGCGACTCCAGTCCCAGCGGATCTGACAGCCTCTGTGGCCTCTGCACACACTGCCTGTCTGGTGACGTCTAACCCTGCAAATGCCCAAGACGAGAAGGTCAGCTCTCCTGTTTTCTGTCCTCTGTCACATACGGTGAGGTGAAGGGGACAGTTATGGTGTGAACACATAGACTCGATTCCAACATAGATTTCCTGGTCTCTCTGCTCATCCCCACCTTTCAGTGGGCATTCTCTTTTCTCTAAGAGCGAGTGGGAACACTAATTCGAGCTGATCTAGAAGCCCGTGGAGACACAAATGGCCCCGAACTGGAAGAATGCTCTTCAAAGTTTCTTTTCTCTTCCTTATACCTGCCCCCTCTCCTCAAGTGGTGGCTGGGGACACGCTGCACTGTGGCTGTTCCTGCCGCTCACCCATACCATGGAGGGGATGCGTGCTTCTTATACTCTCTGGGCTTTCTTTTCAAAGCCCCATTAGTGTGTTATATGCTCTTCTCTGAGTGACATGGGGACCAAGCTTTGGCCTTGGGTGTGCTCTTTCTATCCCCACATAGCTGTGGCCTCAATGCCGAGTCGCGTAGTAAGTGTTCAATTTCATGAAGGTAAAAAGTTTTATGCTGAGGTAAAGTACATTTGTAAGCTCATAATTAGGGGTGGAAAGGGAGAGTAACAGTGGGCAAAATGGCTGCTAGAAATGTTTGAAACTTTTAGCAATTTTTATTTGTATTAACTCTACTATTCAAATTCAATATTGTGCTTTACTTCTTTACATGTAAATATTTTCACTGAAACAAACTTTCAGTAACTTTTAACTGGTTACCCATCTTACTGTTTTGATTTAAACTTTTTAAAAATTTATTTATTTATTTATTTATTTATTTATTTATTTATTTATTTATTT